>SKCR01012265.1:0-31278 GCA_019454045.1 Zanthoxylum bungeanum
CGTCATCGACCTCTTTTTCAATATTTTTCCTATTTAGGTTTATCCTCGACTATTTTAAACTATAGTTTCATGTGTTTATTTAGATGAACTTGATCTTTCTATTAATCAACATGGAAACACATGTTTAAAGAATGATGTATTTCTTGACTCTATTATCGTATTCTTATGGAGACATGGAATTTCATACTTATGCATAAAAAATTGATAAGTTACTGTTATATGTATAATCTATGAAAATGCAATCAATTATCTTTATTTCTATTTTCACTGTCTTACGTTGAGGAATGAATATTTTAGCAAGACACCCCACACTCACAAGTATTTATAAGACGATAATATACATTTCCATAATTCATAAGGATTTTATCTTTTTTCTTTCCGGGGTACCTTATTTAAAAGGTAATTAGCTTATAAAACAGCTTCTCCCCATATATTTTAAGGTAACCTATAACTTATAAGCATTACATTCATCATTTCTTTCAAAGTACGATTTTTTTGTTCTGTAATCCCATTGGATTAAGGTGAATATAGAGTCATGGTTTGATGTATGATTCCTTATTTAAAAGTTCGTAAAAAGTCTTAAATAGAGCAACATACTCACCACCTCTTTCACTTTTCAACTCCTTAATTTTCTCATTTAGTTGATTCTTAACTTCATTCTTATAGAGAATAAATTTCTCTAAAAATTCATCCTTCTTTTTTCATCAAATATACATAATATTATTTTATACAATCATCAATAAATGTAATAATATACCATCTATTGATTGAATGGATTTAAAGTCACAAACATCACTATTTATTAATGATCAAAAGATTTAGTATTTCTTACAATTATTTGAAATGATGACTTTATTTTTTTGCCTTAATACACGATTGACATTTATGTTTTGAATCAGTTTGGAATATGGGTACATGTTAATTAATTTACGTAAAGAATTATAGTTAACATATCATAATCTTATGTGCCATAAATTATAAGACTCAAGCAAATAAGAAGAAGAAATATCTTTATTCATTTTTGAATAACAGTCATTACATTGAGCTTAAGCAGTCCATTAGATATATCTCTCCCTACATACATTCCGTTCTTAGACAAAACTGATGTGTCCGATTTAAACACCATTCGGAAGCCATACTTGTCCAGAAATGATCTAATATCAAATTCTTCCTAATTTCTGGTATGAGCAGAACATTGTTCAGATTTAGCTCTTTTTTGGAAATCATCTTCAGAATCATCTTTCCGTGATCTTATATATTAAATATAGCTGAATTCCCCATAAACAACTTTTCTATATTTTCGACAGTTTCGAATGAAGTAAATAGCCTCATGTCTAAACACACATGTCTCGTAGCTCAAATATCAATCCACACTTTTCTTTGATTTGAACCTACTAGATTCACTTATGATACTATAATAGAAAGGTTCATGTCAGAAACATCATGAGTGATGTTGTTCACCATGTTAGCTTCTTGAGCCCGTTTCTTATTCGATAATCTGCATTCCTCATTTGGGACCTAACTTAGATCATTTGTTAGTCTTATTATCCTTAAAGTTATGATCATGTTCCACAATATTTATTTTTGCCTCTGAACTGACAATTTTTTAAGAGTTTTTGTTGCTCTCTTCAATTCGAAGCTTAGTAATCAGATCCTCCATATTCATTTTCTTTCACTCATACTTAAGATAACTCTTGAATTCTTTCCAAACATGAGGTAATTTTTCAATATTAGCTGTAACTTGGAAAGTTTCACTCAAGTTTATCCCCTTTGAAAAATTTCTGAAAGAGTAATTTGGATTTCCTGAACTGGACTCATAAAATTTTGTAGTCAACCATCTTATAATCCAAGAACCAACCTATGATAGATTTCTTAGTGCTAGTGTCCTCAGTCTTATATTTCTGATCTAAAGACTCCCACAATTCATTGGTTGTTTTCTTTTCATCATAAACATTGTACAATAAATCACTTAAAAATTCATCACATAATTACTATAAAGGAAATAAAAATGATTCTAAGCATTGATCGCACTTATCACTTGAATATCATTTTCATCCTTTTTGGGCATTTGAGCCACTTTGCAAGGTTTAGAGTGGTCATATAGAAAAACATCTTCTATTGCCAATGCTTGAAATTTTGTCCAGTGATATTTTGAGGTTTTTTTTTTTTTTCATGAATCATATGAACCACAATATAAGCAACAAGTTTCGAAACAATAGCAGAAATTGTTGTAGCAGTTCCACTTGGTTCATTTTTAGCTATTACAACAAGCTAATATGTTTTAAGATTATTAGAAAACTTAAACATTATCAGTCATTATTAAATTTGAAAAACTGATACATCAAGTACAATACAACAATAGAGAATACAACATTTTACAGTTATAATACAAAATTGAAATATAACATATATGATGAATAACAACAAATATTAAAGATAATAAAATATCGAGGCCTATGTAAGATATTATCCTTGAAATAATTCTCTTCTTACCATCAGTGCTTAATATATGTAAGGCGACTAACTCCTACGATACAATGCAAACGAATAATCTCATATAACAATCGAATTATTCAAGCGAACCCACGTTGGAAAGAACTTGATCAGAAAAATGTGACGATAAAGGAAGGAAATTGCTTAGTGTACGTGGGAAAAAATATCTTTGTCTAAGACATCCGTGTCTTTTCTTTTATGAATGAAAAGTAAATTAACATAAACTCTTTAACTTATGTTCACCAAACATTAATAAAACATGGATAAGATGGGTCATGTTGAAATTAGGCTACCATTCGTGTAAGCAGGATGTGCGGGTGTACATGAGTTGAACCAATTCGGGCTAGGATTTGCACCTCATATATGGGCACATTTAGAGAGAACCTCTATCTTAACACTTCTTACTCAACTATACTTTAGTAATCATATATAAACTTATTTAGCTTTTGTTTTATTTCTGATGTGGGATTAGCCATTTTCCTCTCATATTTCTATCTTAATTGGTGTCCTTTGAGAGACAATTTCTCATTCATCCGAGCATCATTTCGAGAATATATAAATATAGTTTTGAAGTACTCACTGAGGAGAATTCGAATTTGTCACACCCCATCGAAGGAAGGATACTACCAGTAGGAGATAGGAATGATAAATCTCTTTGAGCCTCAATTCTAAATAAAAATGGACATGATGCACCCTAAAAATCATACAACCTAGAACATAGTCCAGTACCAAAATGAACAGTAATAAACATCAAATATGTAAAAAGAACCTTCGGTCCCAACCTAAGTCATATCAAATACCCATAATCAATACTATGTTTCTGTGCCCAAAACTATACATACAAATCAAATCTCTCATTTGTACACATATAAAATAGAGTGCATAACACAACTCAAAACATAAGCAAAATAAATAAACTTCCATACATATATACATTCCTTAGGACTCTAGTGTAAGTGATTGCAACTTGGATGATTCCATCGTCTCGAGTATAACTTTCCAAGGACTTGTATGGCTGATCGATGGGGTTGCCAATCTGTAAAACTTACAAACTGATTTGGTGTGAGTTATAAAACTCAATAAGTAACCACACATGTATCATAAGAGTAAGAATAATTTGAAAATAGAATAAATATATAAAAATTTATATACATTTGTTTATTTATAAGAAAATCTTTTAGACTCCGTTCTATACTTTACATTCTCTTTATACAAAGTCTACAAAAAATACTTACATAAACTGAAACGTTAAACAAGACTGTAATGTCCAAAATGTTTGCATTCTGAAATTACATACCTTTATCAAATAACCAAAAATAAAGCATATTTGGAAATTGCAACACTTATACCAAGAGTCTATAGGATTATCATAAAATAATTGAGGTTGCAATGATAAGGGTCAATGTAATGGAGGATATGGAGGAAAGTATGGCTCATTTATTGGCTAGACAAAATAGAAAGATTTAATATATTAGAGTTACATCACTATATGGAAATATAAGATATAATATATATGGCCATCAAAGTCAAGAGGCAATTGAAATAGAAGACAATGTCATCTAGATTCGTTTCACATACTACTTTAGCTTGGAAAAAAGTGGACTGGAAATGAAAAGAGTGATTGTGGCTATAATAGGCCTAGGTCGAGTGTTTTACAAAAGAGAAGGAGTCAACCGAGCCAAGAAAAGTGAGGTTGAAGTCCGAGATTGTAGCACCTAGAAATAAGAATATAAAATGCTTTAAGTGTTTGAGAATGGGGCATATTTCATCACAGTGTCCAAATAAACAAACTTTAGTCTCTAGAAATACTTGAGAGGTGGAAATCGAGGATAAGGATGACATAGAAGAATAAATGCAAGAATTGGAAGCTACTAGTGATCATGAGGGAGCAGCTTTTCTGAAGAGATTTTATCCTTTATTGTCAAACGTGCTTTGAGTGCATATAGTGGGGAGGATGACATGGATCAGTAAAGAGAGAATATCTTCGTACAAAATATAGAGTGATAGGAAAGAGTTTTAGTATGATTATAGATGAGGGGAATTGCATAAATATGGCTAACACGACATTGGTGGAAAGATTAGGACTGAAGTGCTTGAAACACCCTAAACCTTATATGTTATAGTGGCTTAATGAATGTGGAGAAGTGAAAATTACTAGGCAGATATTACTGACATTTATTATGTGTCCGTACATTGATGAGGTTTTGTATGATATGATACCTATGCATGTTGTGGACGCTGGATTTCTCTTGAGGTCCACAATCAAAAATTTGTATGATGGGGCACTAGCGATCCTGTGAAATTAAGGTATAGTGAGTGGAGAGTTCCTACCCACTGGTGTGGTGGGCGCCGTAGGCGCTATGACGCTCAAGTCAGTAGTGAAGACGAGCAATAAATAGTGGAAGAGCAAGGTCTGAAGTTACCTTGATCTCCGTAGACTGTCGTGGGGGCGGTGGCTGGTGTATAGAGGGTGAGAAGCTCTGAGAGCTTAAAATTAGAATGTTTAAGCCTTAATAAGGATGTTTTGGCCCTCTCACAAGAACATTGAGGCCCCCCATAAATTATGAATTTTATATCCTTTTATAGATCTGAAGGATTTGGTTTTTCTAGTTGGCATATGGCTGTATTTATAGGGGTGGGACCCATAATGCATTTTAGCATTCATCTTTCGGTGATGAAATGAGTCAGCTGAATGTGTGGAGATTAATCAAAGGTGAAGTGATACTTTTAAGTGGAAAGAAAATGAGCTTCTTGACATTGGGGCCTTCACTGGAATATGGGCGAGATGCAAAGGGTTCGGGCCTTTGGTCAAACCTTGGTCTGGAAGCCAATTGAAGGAATTTAGGCTCTATCTGTTATTGGGTAAAAAGACAATTATACCCTTCGGCCAAATTTGGCCCTTACAATTTGTTCCCTACTCTCTAAGTCAATGAGTCTTTGGCTTGGTGAGTATTTCGACGAGTATGTCATTTGGGGTCTGTGTAGGGGTACTTGAGCATTGATGTCGTTTGGACTCGTCAAATATCATACCATGTTGATAGAGCCAAATAAATATCAAGGATGATCCTCAATCGATTAGATATGGACTTAGATGTTGCTTGGACCTATCAAATGTCATATTATGTTAATGGAACAAAACAAATACCTGGGATGATCCTTAGCCGATAAGACATGATGCTGATCTGGGAGACTGTTACTAGCTATGGGAATGTTCTCATCGACTAGACTAGATGAACATCCAATCGACCCGACCTGCTGTGGATATGGGGGAATCTATTATGTCATCTAGACAAAGGTCCAGGTCTTGATTTTGACTCGACATGAGCCAAATACATATCAAGGATGATCCTCAATAAACCAGTCCTGGATGATGGTGTTGTTTGGTCTTGGGATGATACTCGGTCTACCCGACCTGACCCAGGTGCTAATGTAGCTTGGACATTTCAAGAGCAACATCATGTTTAAAGAAAAAAAATAAATATTTAGGGATGATCCTCAGCCGACCAGGTGTAGCTTGGACATGGGATGATCCTTGGTCGACCCGACATGGGATGATCATATAGCTTGGACCTGTCAAGAGCAATATCATATATAAAGAAAACATATAAATGTTAGGGATGATCCTCAGTCGACCAAATAAAGGCCAGGAATAACTCCTGTCGACCAAAAAAGCTAAGAGTCGGGGGAGTATTCAATGTCGTCTGGGGTAAATGAAGGTCCAGGTCTTGAACTCGACTCGACATAAGCCAAATACATATGAAGGATGATCCTCAATCGACCCGATCTGGGTGTTGATGTTATTTAAACCTCTCAAAGGTTAATTTCATATTAACGAAACTAAGGAAATGTCAAGAAAGAACCTCATCCGACCAGATTAAGGTTAGGATAATCTTCAGCCGACTGGACCTGAAAAAGACCTAGGATGAGTCTTTAATGTCGTTTGGACCAGATGAAGGTCCAGATATTGAACTTGACTTGACATGAGTCATGTGAGGAATGTTCCTGTCGACTAGACCATATGAAGGTTAGGATAATCTCCAGTCGATCAAACCAGCTAAGGGTCGGGGGAGTCTTCAATGTCATCTGGACCAGATGAAGGTCCAGGTCTTGACTCGACTCGACCTGAGTCATGTAGGGAATGTTCCTATCGACTGTACCAGATGAAGGCTAGGATAATATCCAGTCGACCAAACCAGCTAAGGATCGTGGGAGTCTTCAATATCATATGGACCAGATGAAGGTCTAGGTCTTGACTCGATTCGATATGAGTCATAGGGGGAATGTTCCCGTCGACTGGACCAGATGAAGGCCATGATAATATACAGTCGACTAAACTCGCTAAAGGTCGGGGAGTCTTCAATATTATCTGGACCAGATAAAGGTCTAGGTCTTGAACTCGATATGGCATGAATCATGTGGGGAATGTTCTAGTCGACTGGACCAGATGAAAGCCATGATAATCTCTATTCGACTGGTTAGAGGACCATGGGCTGGTTTTTCCTTGTCGAGTCGAATGGACACAACTCATATGTGCGCATATATGCATGCGATCATAAACATTTGTTAACAATTTATGAATAAATATTAATACATGTCATATGGTGGTTTTATCGAATGAGCTAGTTGTTGGATCTGTTGACTAGATGTTGGTCATTCCAAATATGTCGAATGGAACAATGTGATGTGATATCGCATATGTGCCTGTGAAAGAGTATCATTTGGAGCAAATGATGAAATTCATTTGGAAAACAATGAGCTGTGTCAAATGGACACTGGACATAGATGAATTCAGTTGTCTTTGGCTTGTCGTGTCGAATGGGATCTTTTTGCCTAAAGCCAAGATTTTGTATGTGCCGTCTGGGATAGAGTCATCTGGGTTATTCCTTATTTGTCCAGAGTTAGGATAGGGTCTTGTCATGTATAAATTGCCAAAATGGTTAGTGATGAAGGAAAAAAATTATACATGTTGTTTGAAGGCCTCATAGAGCAAGCCAATTAGTGGTTTTTTTATAAAGAGTGTGCTTTGTTGAGTGGGTTAGATAGAGATACGTTTGTAACAAGAAGTATGCCTTGTCGAATAGGATTGCTATTGGTCGATCCAATAAGTTGACCTTTCATCTTCGAGCCTGTATCACAAATATAGTTTCTAGTAAGTATAAAACATCAATACATGTCTTATCGTATGAGGAAATTTGATCTCTCTCATATGTAACCATGCTATGTCGTTTGTGCCGAGTGAAAGTCCTCTTGTGTCAACATATATTCTTTGTGTCGAGTGGGAAGAGAGACATTATTCATGCTATTTAGAGATTATGCCATACACAAAAGATGTTTCATTATTGTCTGGGATTGTTGGAGTCTAATGAATGTTGTTCTATGTAGTCCTGGAAATAACAAGAATCTTCATCTATTGTATTTGGAACATGAAAGTTCCTGATCTTTGAGGAGGGTTATTCTCTGCCAAGTTATCATGGCTCATTCCTTTCAGATTGTCCATAGTGCACTGGACCTGATAAATGTCCTAAAAGAGTCTATACTCCAGTAGGCCTGATAAAGGTCCATGAGACTACGGTCCACAAGACCCGATGAAGGTGCATGATAGTCCTCATTCCACTAGACCTCATGAAGGTCTGAGGCAGTCTTCATTCTACCTGACATGATGAGGGTCCATGAGACTTTGGTCGACTGAATTTGATGGAGGTCATCTCAGTCGTTCACTCTACCTGAACGGATGAAGGTTAGGATACTTCGTTCGAATGGACCTGATGGAGGTCCTCTAGGTTGTTCACTCTATCTGACTTGATAAAGGTCATGAGGCTTTGGTCGACTGGACCTGACGAAGTCCTCGAGGTTCTTCAATCTTACTGACCCGATGAAGGTTCGGTCGACTGGACTTGATGAAGGTCAATTGAGGTCTTCACTCCTCACTCTATAAGACCTGATGAAGGTCCAAGAGAGTATTCACTCCACTATACCTGATGAAGGTATATGAGACTCTTCGCTCTATTGGACTTGTCCATGAGATTACGGTCGAATGAACCTGATGAAGGTCCATGAGCGTCTTCCTATATAGTCTAAAGCTGATAACAATCTATCTATGTCACGTGGAGCATATGATTATCCTATCATGTCGTCTGAAAGAGGTGATAATCATTCCATGTCGTTTGAAGAGAATGAATATCCTCTAATGTCTCCAAGAAGATATGAAAACTCTTCCATATAGTCTAAAGAAGATGATAGTTCATCCATGTCGTATTGTGTTGATGACAATTCTTCCCCATCGTCTGGGGGAAGATGATAATCTATTAATATCGTATAAAAGAGATGACAATTCATCCATGTCGTATGGGGAATATGGCTATCCTTCCATATTATTGGGAGTTTATGGTAATCCTTCCACGTAGTCTGGGTCCGTGGATCCAACATATAGCATCATGTCTGGGATGAACTTCTGTGGGAGTTATATGAAAGTGATGGTCGGTTTGACTTTTTCTCACCAGTAGTTTAACACTAGGTCGGTTGGAGAAATATGTTGGCTTCTTTGGTGATATAGTGGGTGGTCGTCTGATGGAGAATTTTCAATTGAATGCTTCCAAGAGATTAGATTGAATAGCAGGATTGTTGGGGAGATCCGTAGCCTCGCGTCTTTGGGAGGTTGAAGAAATCTGCTCCAATTGCTTTTGGAGATTAATATTAGAGCTTCGTATGGCTAGATTTTCCTCTTCCAATGATCGTAACTATTTTTTTAGAACGGCTAATTGTGCGACCACGGGGTTTGGTGTTTGCTTGCTGCTTGAAGCCATGAGTAGCTATGTTTGTAAGGATCGTAAACTGAAAGATCTTTGCTTGTTATAAATCGCTAAGGCCCCACGGTGGGCGCCAAATTATGGATGCTAGATTTCACCTGTGGTCCACAATCGAGAATTTATATGATGGGGCACCAGCGATCCTACAAAATGAAGGTAGAATTAGTGGAGAGTTCCTACCCATCGTTGTGGTGGGCGTCATAGGCGCTCCAACGCTAAAATCAGTAGTGAAGAGGAGCGATAAATATTAGAAGAGCAAGGTCTGAAGTTACCTTGACCTCCGTAGAATGGCGTAAGGGCGGTGGCTGATGTATAGAGGGTGAGAGGCTCTGAGAGCTTAAAATTAGAATGTTTAAGCCTTAATAAGGATGCTTAGGCTCTCTCGTAAGAATATTGAGGCCCCCCATATATTATGAATTTTATATCATTTTATAGGTCTGAAGGATTTTCTTTTCTGGTTGGCACATGGGCTGCATTTATTGGGGTGAGACCCATAACACTTTTTAATGTTCATTTTTCGGTGATGAGATAAGTCAGCTGAATGTACGGAGATTAATCAAAGGTGAAATGATACATTTCGGTGGAAAACAAATGGGCTACTTGATATTGGGGCCTTCACTGGAATATGGGCGAGATGCAAAGGGTTCGGGCCTTTGGTCAAACATTGGTCTGGAAGCCATTTGAAGGAATTTGGGCTCTATCTGTTATTGGGCCAAGGCAAAAAGACAATTATACCATTGGCCCAAATTTGGCCCGTACACAGGCAGGCCACATTCTTTTGAGTGGACCATGAAAATTTGATAAGAAAGTGATACATGATAGTTTCGAGAATCGATATTCCTTCAAACACAAGGGGAAACTAATCACATTGATTCCTTTAATACCTAGGAAAGTACACGGGGATCAAGTTAAGCTGCAGTAAGAGAGAGATAGGGAAAAAGAAAGTGGGGCTTCATATTTGGAGGGAAAGGTCGAGAGTAGGGAGAGGAAAAAACCAAAAGCCATAAGAGATTGCAATGGGGTAAAAACTATAATGAGGGATAAAAGAAAAGACTAGTGAAAAAGAGTTTTTACTTGGGGGAGGGAGAAATGAGGAGAGCATTTAATGGCTAACAAGTTCATGATGCTTATAGACTATAAGTATACCACAACCTTTTTTAACTAATACTGACTTTGTTATTCCTAGTGTTATTTCTTCCTTATTGTAGGATTTTAGCGACGTACTCAGAGAGGACATTATGGACATCCACACACTAGAGGGATTGAGCATCAAATAGACTTCGTTTCTGAAACAATCATTTCTAACCTACCCACTTATCGAAGTAACCTCGAGGAGACATATGAACTTCAGCGATAACTCAATGAATTGATGGAGAAAGTATACGTAAGAGAAAGTATAAGTCCATGTACAATATCAGTTCCTCCAATACCTAAGAAAGATGAAACTTGGCGTTATGTGTGTAGATTGACGCGCTATTAACAACATTATGGTAAAGTATCGCCATCATATTCCTAGACTAAATGACATGTTAGATGAACTGTATGGTTCTAAAATATTTTCTAAGATAGATCTCAAGAATGGTTACCATCAAATTAGAATGAGAGAATGTGATGAATGTAAAACTATCTTTAAGACCAAATATGGATTATATGAGTAGTTATTAATGCCATTTGGTCTTAAAAATGCTCATAGTAATTTTATGATGTTAATGAACCATGTTTTTCATGCCTATATAGAGAGATTTGTAGTAATTTATTTTGATGACATCTTAGTTTACAATCGTACTTTAGATGAGCATGTAAATCATGTTCTTGATACTTTAAGAAAAGAATAACTATATGCTAACTTTAAGAAATGCACATTCTACATGGCTATGATTATATCTCTTGGTTTTATAGTTTATACATATGGCATTGAAGTTGATAAGGAGAAGGTAAAGGCTACTCAAGAATGGTCTACGCCTAAATCAATTTTTTTATGTGAGGAGCTTTCACGGATTGGCGAGCTTCTACAGGAGGTTTGTGAAAGATTTCAGTAGCATTTCCGCACCACTTACAAAAGTGGTGAAAAATTCAGTTGGGTTCCAATGGGGTGAAGAGCAAGAGAAATCATTCTAGAGCCTTAAAGAGAAGTTATATAGTGCACATGTTCTTGCACTTCCTAACTTTGAGAGTACTTTCGAAATTGAGTATGATGTGAGTGACATAGACTTTAGAGCAGTGCTAATGCAAGAGAATAAGCCGATTACATACTTCAATAAAAAGTTGAGTGGGGCAGCGTTACATTTTCCTACTTATGAAAAAGAGTTATATGTATTGGTTAGGGTATTGGAGACTTGGCAACACTATCTTTGGCCTAAGGTTCATCATTCATATTGATCATAAATCATTGAAAAACCTCATGAGGCAAGGTAAGAACGCATGTTGGATGGAATTTATAGAAACTTTCCATATATAATCCATTATAAATAAGGTAAGGAAAATATAATGGCAAATGCTTTGTCACGAGGGTATGTCTTAGTTTTGAGTTTATCAAAGAACTATATGCATGTTATAATGATTTCTACGTTGTTTATGATGCATGTTTGAAATCTACATTTGGTAAGTTCTGGCAACATAAAGGTTACTTATTTAGACAAAATAAATTGTGTATTTTTGTTTATTCTACGCGTGAATTGCTAGTTAAATAATAAGGATATAAGTTATGAAAATGTGAATGGTTTTTTTTTTAAAGATTATAACTCATGCACTTCTTTGATGAAATGAGTGAATGAGTTAAACTCATTATTAATGTAATATCCCTGATCTAGGAGATGTTACCAGCAGGGAATAGGCCATACTATTCCCCCGAGCCTCTGACTTCCTAACCATAAACATTACTAATACTATTTTCTCTGTTAATTATCTTATGTATGGGACCGTAGCCAAAACTTAAAAACATAATATACAAACTCAACATCAATAATCGTATACTCGATAACTCTTACTTTTACGACTGTATTGATAAACATTTTAACTTCTACAATGACTATCATATAACCAAACGACTGATATATGACTTTTATTTGACTCTGACTAGACTCTCAATTTCTCTGACTTGAACTTGTGGACTCCATACACTAGTGACTGCCATCAGTATCCGTCCTCCCGAGCACGTCCTCATGTTGGATAATTATGACCCATAACATCACTATTTTGTAAAGAACATGGTGTTCTTGTACAAAATTAACTATGTGACAAATGAAATTGCTCTTTTATCATTTGTAATTGGATTACTTGGATATATAAATGATAAAAGTCCATATGATTAGTACCGGATTAATAAGATATGAGATAGTATTAATCCACTAAGGTTTAATCATTAAATATCCCTAGTCATAATATTATCGAGACTGAACATCGATAATGCAGAATATGCTAGTATTACACTTGTGCACGTTATGGAAGCTTAACAACATAGTTCTCATATATTTGGGTATTGGATACTCATGCAAGTGTGATATGAGGTTCTGTTTGCCGATGGTACGAGAACAGCTTCGGTCTGGATAGACCCTTCGGAATCCCATTGGTAGTATGACTATGTGTCTATGGGAATCTGAATCAGGGTAGGTGTATATGGTCTTAACCTGAGACTTGCATCTCTAATACTTGCGACAATCAGTATACTTTGGTTTTGGTCATCCGGGGCTTTAACAGGTTCTATGTATGCCTCTTTTGGGTATACTGAGAATCGTAGTGTATTAGGTGTGATATCAAGATGGAAGTATCACTTCAGTCATATGGAGATGATGATCACGCATGGATACAGAACTGGTACTCTATAGTGCTATAGCCATCGGGAAAGTATGACTAGGTCATGACTTTCCGATTATAAATAGACTAGTTACTAATGATCCGATATATGCTTCGTACTGGGCAGACACAACTCCAGCCCCAGGCCTAACATGTGATATCCGATACTGGATCGTAATATGCAATACTATGTATACTACGCCTGATATATATTATATATTCATTAAGAGAATATTTATGGAGAATTGGGTAGACACCGTGCTTTGCTAGAAGCCAACCATATCTTGTAAATTGGTAAGAATGTGGTACCGGGTACATACGTTTTCGGATAGTCCGATGAGCGTACTTATTGTCAACATATCCAGGGATCTCTTGGGTCGCCTCCCAAAGATTCAACGATGACATTTGACTCGAACAAAATTAATCTGAGATTAATTATGAGAGAGAGAAAATTAATCTTGGATTAATTACGGCAAGAATTTATCTAGGATAAAATTCGGATAGAAGAGAGAGAACGATTAATTTGGAATTAATCAATTAAATAATATATTTGACATATTAAATGAAATCGGATTTCAAAGCGGAATTAAAATTGGATTTTAATTCGGGCAAACGAATTAATTTAGAATTAATTCGCAATCGACTTTCGTAATATTTTTGCTAGGCATTATTATTTATTTAAATTAGATTTAATTACGTCGCAACAGAAAATGTTTATTCGGAATTAAACGAACCCGTGCCCGAGTGAAGTTGCGTGTTGAGTTAGCCGACTTAAATTTGGAATTATTAAAAGTGGTGGGACCCACTTCACTTACATCATTTGTTTGACTAATGATGGAAGTAGTTAGGCTTGATTTTGGATTGATTTGTTGAGTGTAAAAGCATGGTTGCTTTTAAAACACTCAAACCAATTCAACACACAAACTTAATATAAATTAACAAGTCAACTTTGGAAGCATGATATGGTTACTATTCACAGCATCTCCTTCTTCTCCAAAAGCTCAAAAACCGTTAGCTTCATTGTCTCTCCCATGGAATTTTGTTGCAAAATTCAAGTAAGCTAGCACTTTAAGGAGTCAAAGGAAGATGATAGGGAGACTCACCCATGAGTTTGGAACAACAAAGAGGGCTTCCATCATCCATGAAAAGTTTTGAACTTCTACCAATCTTTGTTAGTAATTTCCGTAACTTACTTTAGATTATTCACACACAAATCACACTTAGAGATCCCATGGCATGTCTAGGACACTAAAAATGGCATCAGAGCGAGATCTAAGCATAATTTGGATTCTAGGGTTCATAGACTTTAATTTGGGATTTTGTGCTTGAAGCTTGATTTTGCCTAAATTGATGAGTTGGTTGTGTTTATATGATGTTGAATTGGATTTGTGCATCATTGGATTGTGATAAATTGATTAGATAAAAAAACCCCCAAAAATCCATACATGGCCGAATGCACCTAGGAGTAGCTCATGGTGATTTTTTGAATTTTAACAATTGGATATGTTAAATGGCATGAAATGAATCTTAGATGTTGAATGTTGATTTAATTGGATTGAAATCAAATTGGATGTTATTTTGTTGCCATTGCCGTGAGTGTGAAGCATGTTAGAATGAGTTATTTTGCTTCAATTTGTGTTGGACATGAATTGGAATTAATGAGCATGATTAATTAGATTCATTAGTGTTTTGGAAACATTAGATTAGTTGATTAATTATATTAATTACACTTGAATTGGATAATAATATGTAATAATTTGGAATATGTATTAATTTAATTGTTGTAATTGGGCTTAATGGGCTTGGTGACCGGCGTAAAACACAATGTATAACGCAAGCGTACGTATCGTTCAAGTAGTATAAAAAGTATCGATCCCACGAGGACTTAATACCTAAGCTATTAATTTTATAAGATCAAATGATTACTAGTATCTAACAGGTTGATTGATTGATTTGAAATGGTGACGATTCTAAATTTAAAAGCAAGTAAATAAAATTGTCGAAAGTAGGTTTTAAGAAAATTCAATATTAAAAAATATATAGAGTTGTGATTTCTTCCAATATTATTTAAGATGAAGTGATTATCATATAGTTGGGTAAAATATTGATTATTAACCTGGAACACTAAATTATGTAAAAGCCTCTTCCGATGGTCAACTACAAATATCCAGTATAACCCAATTGAACCATATGTCTATGTCACCAAATTACATGAATTCATTAAGATTAAGTTCCAATTAAGGCTACCCCCGCCTGACAGGTATATTCCTATCCTGTAAGGAAATCTATTAAAGGGTTATCTATCCTCAAGGAAGATCGTTGGCTATTGAGTCTAAGGTCTTAAACTTAAAATCCCTATGTCTAGTTCATTTTAAGTTTACCTAGTCAATTTTATTAGTGGCCAGTTAATAAAAAACATTAAGATTAGGACTCAATAAAGAAATCCTTATATTACCCAAACTATAATCTAACCCCTTATAAACCAGTGATATTGGAATTCATCACAACCCTAGATAACTAATTTAATTACAACATATAACTAGGGCTAGTAAAATAAAAGACATAAAGTAAAAATGCCGAAAGTAAAAATGCGGTAAAGTAGAAATTGAAAAGTAAAATAAAATAAAATGAAATGCTAAGGTAAAAGGAATTACTTTCACTATAACTATTTTAGATATCTCCCATAAAATAATATATAAACTTGTGATAATATTACCAACCAGCCATATAGGTGGTAACCTGATTAAGTCAAATTAAGTCCAACCAGCCATTAAGGCGGTAATATTTGTCCATAATCCAGCCATAAAGGCGGAACCAAAATAAACCAGCCATAAAGGCGGAACCAAAATTAAATTACCAACAGACCAATCTGGCGGTATCCTTGATTAGTCAGTTTTAAACCAAATTAAAATGAATTACCAACCGACCAATATGGCGGTATCCTTTTTAAGTCAAATTTTAAATAGTGAATATATTATTTAAGGGAGATTAATCTAAATAGCAATAGTAAAAGAATTACCTTTCACCCTAACTGGGGAAGTTACCTCCTCATGGTGAATAGTAAAAACTGTAAAAATAAAGAAAGTAAATTACTATTATTACAAAAAGTAATTAAGATTTAATTACAAAACTGAAATTAAAAAAAACTAGAGAGAGAGACTCCCTATTTACATCAAAGAATTGAGAGAGAATGATACATCTAAAACTGAAATCTCGAGCTCAATTTATAAACCCCGGTAGGCCTCCAGCGCGCGACGCCAAGGCCTTTGGCGTCGCGACGCCAGCTTCTTTTGACGTGGCTTGCTAAGGGCTTGACACGTGGAAATCCGGATAAGAAGATAAGGCGACACATGGCGAGGCGGCTAACAACTCAATTATTATGCTGACGTGGCGCTGGCGACTGTCGGCACCATAGGATTGCGACACGTGGCACTTTGTGATTGGCTGATGATGACGTTGTGGTGAGGTGTCATGTTGACTTGGTCAACTGATGATGTGGATGCTGACTTGGAGTGACACGTGGCAATGGTGATGTCGGCACCGTAGGATGATGACACGTGGCATGGTGCACGTTAGCATATCGGCTGTGATGGTGGACACGTGGGACGGCGCACGTTAGCAAAGTCAAACTTCTCAAATTCTGACCCGTTGACTCGGCGCACGTTAGCACTGCTGGTCGCACGTTAGGCGTCGCGACGCTTTAAAATAACGAAAATGCCTTTTTCCAATTTTCACTGTTTTGGTCCAAATCACCTCCAGAATGTCATGAAACTTTATTTATCTACAAAATAACACAAAACACATCAAAATATTCACAAAACTCAAGAAACTATATAAAATATTAGGTTAAATGAGTGGGAAATAGTGATAGATTTACCACTCATCACACCCCCAAACCTAACATTTTGCTAGTCCTCGAGCAAAACACAAAATAAAATAACATAATAAATTTAACTAAGCCACTTTCGTATGGATCACGGTAGAATTTAGCATATACAACAAGCCTTTAAACCCCTAGGTGTCCCTAGTGGAGGAGTTGTAGTCTCGTGAGGGTTTACAGCAATGATACCCACAAATATTTTATAAAAGTAAAAATGTAGTGAAACTAATGCACACAAAAGCAAAAAGACAAGCGAAAAGAGAATAAAGAAGTTAGTGACTAATCAGGTGAAACTTCTACTCCAAGTTACTAGTTGTTTTGTTTTATTCTAAATTACTGAATAAGTAAATTCTCCGATTATATTTACCATTCTCCATATACATAGCCAACAAAATATTAATCAACTCATTTTTGCCCACAACAGTCATAAGTGCAGTTGATAAGAGAGTAATATTTTTGTCCTAAAGTTCTATCAGATTTCACACCTTTTTGTAGCAATGGAATAATTTTCTCATTTTTCTGATTTTTTTCTTTGATTTTTGATTTTTTTTTTTATTATATACAATACCTTTCGTCTATGTAACGAGTGTTGGGTCGGTGGCTCCCAAACTAGTTGGCTTTAGGGCACTAGGTGTTAAGACACCCCTATGGACTTAATTACTCAACTTCAGATATATATATTTTGCAGCATCTTTGATCCATGTAGCGAGCTTTGGGCCAGTGACTCCGAAACCATTTGGTTTTAGGGCACTAGGTGTTAAAACACCCTTACAAACTTAATAACTCGGATCTCAGATTTTTTTTTTTTTACTCCATCACTTTTTGAGATGCTTCCTCCAATTAAACTATAGCACTGAATATTACAAACTTTTCAATTACAGCTCATGTCCGTATGTTTTCATGTATGTTGATAATACCTGCCAACTGAGCATAAGAAGATCCATTTTAGTCAGTATTATGGAGAATTCACAAATTAAATAATTTAAAAGGAAATAAACAAAAATTAACTTGTTTCGAAATAGGTTTGAGATACGTCTCAGGAGTGGAACCTTACTTAGCTATCTCTTACCAATTCCACATTTTTAGTCAAAATAAAAACACAAAAACGTAAAATATTTTTGTAATTTTTGAAAAATTTTCAAATTTTTTTTTTCGAAAACTTTAGGACTAAAAATAAAAACAACACACAACTAAAAGGAAGATACTAATCAACTAATTCCCTCCCCCAAACCTAAATGAGACATTGTCCCCAATGTCTTAAATAGAATAAGAAGAGTTTACAAGATAGCACCTGGTTAGCTGAAATTCTATTCGAAAAGTTAAAGGTTAAGATCCAGATTAACACGACGCCTCTTACCACGATCGTCCTCGGACCAATTTATCTTTGAAAGGACAGGGTCAATTTGTGGTTCATAGGCTGAGAGTTGGTCTATTAGATCCGGAGCAGTTCTGGCAGTAAAGAGGAGTTCTTTTAAAGGTTTCGACACGAACCCATTTCTTCGGGCATCATCAAGAAACACACAAAGAAAATCATAAAATCCATCTACGTTAAACAGCCCAATTGGTTTCTGGTGTATGTTTAAGTTCGCCCAAGACAGCACTAGAATTATTTCCTCCAATGTACCCAAGCCACCTGGCAAAGCAATAAAAGCATCAGCACGGTTAATCATTTCTACCAAACGTTCAGACATACCTGGCACGATCAGTTCCTCTCCGTTTGATGGTTCAATAAGATTTGCCTCTGCCAAGGGTTTTGGGATGATTCCCAAAACATGACTGCCTCCTTCCTGTACGGCATTTGAAACGATCCCCATTAGTCCAAGATTGCCTCCACCATATACTAAGTGCATATTTCTTGCAGCTAAGACTCGACCCAATTCTTGTGCTGCTTCTACGTATTGTGGTTTAGTACCAACACTACTACTGCAAAATACACAGATGTTTTCAACTCATCTTCTTGAAGTGGTTTCCATGTTTTACTCTGAATGTCTTCAAAAGTGCAATGATGAGTTGAATTTATAAACCTGAAAATGGTGAGTAAAATAATAGCACTAGTATCTGTCAAATAACAATTATTAGAAAAAATCGTGATAGTCAAAAAGTTCTGGATCCTGTCGGAGAAAATAAAAAAAAACAACAACAAAAAAATTACAATTATTAGGAAAAGACAAAGAGATATAATATTTACAAGAAAAGTAGCGGCTTGATTGACGTCTATGCGTTAGGGACAAGCTTCCCATCCAATTTTCTTATAAATTGGCAAACAGGGTCTTTTTGAGTCAGATTCCCGAGACTTAACAGTTGTCTTTCTTTTTGAAATTGTGTATGTAATTTGCGAAAGGCTATGTGAACATATCCACTGGGATGCGTCTCAAGAGTCGAAGATATATCATCTAAAGACTCCTTACTCAAGCCATCCATAATAAATTTAATTTTGTCTTCGCGATTATCAGACACCATTCCTAAAGAACAACAACGAGTATTGCAATTCCATCGTGCACATTTATAACAAACACCCATTTGCTTAGCTCTACGTTTCTTTGCATAGGTGCTTCTTCCAAAACCAGGCAGATGTGAAATAAAAGAGTCAGAAGACTCACCTACCAATCGGACCCGTGCTTCAATTACCCAACGACTATAATTAGGAACACCATGGATTGTTAGTAACCTCATTCATTCTAAGTGAGCTTTGTAGACTTTCATCAGAGATTTTTGAGGGAGAGAAGGAAATTGCTTGTGAAGATTTGCGAGAACTTCTTTCATCCTGAAATGACTTAATCTGTAAAAACTAAACACACAAAATTAAATCACACCAAATCACAATATATACACAAATTGCATGGGTTGCCTCCCTGCGAGCGCTAAGTTTAAAGTCATCAGCTAGACTTGACTTCTCGATCATTAGGCTGGATTTGAAAGTGTGACACTTTCTTTTTGTCGCTCAAATGATTCTCCCCAGTAATGCTTAACACGCTGACTGTTAACTTTGAATGTGTTGTTGGTGTTAGGATCCAGTAACTCAACAGCTCCATAAGGTAAAACCTGAATGATCACAAATGGACCTGACCACATAGATTTCAACTTTCCAGGGAAAAGTTTCAATCTCGAGTTGTACAAAAACACCTGCTGCATTGGTTCCAACTGTCTGTGCACTATTTTTCGGTCATGCCATTTTTTGGTCTTTTCCTTGTACAATTTGGCATTCTTATAAGCCTGTAGGCGAAATTCCTCCAATTCGTTGAGTTGGTGAAGTCTTTTCTCTCATGCAGCTTGTGAATCAAAATTCAACTTCTTCAGTGCCCAGTACGCCTTGTGCTCAAGCTCAACTGGCAGATGGCACGCTTTCCCAAACACCAATCGATATGGGACATACCAATGGGTGTCTTGTAAGCTGTCAGGTAGGCCTATAATGCATCATCTAGTTTTGTTGACCAGTCCCTCCTTGTTGATCCAACGGTTATTTCTAGGATTCTTTTGATTACCCTGTTTGAAACCTCAACCTGTCCATTTGACTGTGGATGGTAAGCTGTGGCAACCTTGTGAGTAACTCCGTATTTGGATATGAGTGCATCGAAGTATTTGTTGCAGAAATGCGAGCCACCTGTTGGATAATATGACCCATAACGTCACTATTTGTACATATCATAGTGTTGTTGTACAAATTAACTATGTGACAAGGAAATTGCACTCTCATCATTTGTGATTAGATCACCTTAGATATATAAATGAAGAGAGGTCCATATGATTAGTTCCTAGATTGAGATGATATGAGATAGTATCAGTCCACGAAGGATTAATCATTAAATATCCCTAGTCGTAGTATTATCGAGACTGGACATCGATAATGCGGAATAGGCTAGTATTGCACTTGTGCGCGTTGTGAGGGCACAACAGCATAGTTCTCATATATTTGGGTATTGGATACTCATGCAAGTGCGATAGGAGGTTGTGTTTCACCGATGGTACGGGAAACAGCTTCGCTCTGGATAGACCCCTCGGAATCCCATTGGTATTATGACTATGTGTCTATGGGAGTCTGACATCAGGGTAGGTGTATTTGGTCTTAACCTGAGACTTGCACCGCTAATGCTTACGACAATCAATATGCTTTAGTTGAGGTCGTCCAGGACTCTAACCGGTTCTGTGTACGCCAATGCTGGGTATATTGAGAATCGTAGAGTATTGGGTGTGATGTCAAGACGGAAGTATCACTCCAGTCATAGTGGAGATGATGTCACGCAGGATACGGTATTAGTGCTCTTAAGTGCTGGCCGGCCATCGGGATATTATGACAAGGTCATGTATATCCGATTATAAAGACTAGTTACCAGACATCCGACATGTGCTTCGGACGGGGCAGACACTTATCCAGCCCCAGCCCTAGCACGTGACTATCCGATACTGGGCCAATATACACGATACTTGGTATACTACGCTTGATATAGATCTTAAATATTCTTAGATGAATATGACCGGAGAATTGGGTAGACTTAGTGCTTTGCTAGAAGCCAACCTTGTCTCGTAAATCGGTAGAACGTAGTACTTGGTACGTACGTGATTCAGATACTCCGACGACCGTATTTACTACCAACATATCCGGGGATCTCATGGGTCGCTTCCCAGTGATCCACCGATGACGTATGACTCGCACATTTATTAATCTGGGATTAATTTGATGAGAGAGAAAATTAATCTAGGATTAATTACGGAGATATTTTATCTAGGATAAAATATCGTCTAAAAGAGAGAGAATGATTAATTTGGAATTAATCGGTAAATTAATATATTCGATATATTAAACGAAATTAGATTTCGACGCGGAATTAAAATTAGATTTTAATTCGGACGAACGAATTAATTTATAATTAATTTGTTGGCGACGTGAATAGTGAAATCGCTAGGCGTAATCATTTAATTATGACGCAACGGTAAATTCGCTAATTAGGAATTAGCGAACCCGAGCTCGAGTGTGATTGCGAGCGCATTCGTATTTCGAATTCGAGTGCGGCAACGCAAGTCACATCAAGCGTCAAATCATTCGTCACATCAAGCGTCAAATCAAATGTCACTTTGAGTGATGTGATTGATTGATGTGATTGATTGATTGAAAGACACACATCACTTTATTAAAGTGAAATGAATAGTTGATGTGTTTTGGTGGAATAGTGTAAGTTGGTGGGAGCATTTACCATTTAATTATTTGACTTTTTATTTGGTAAATACTTTATATTTTTTATGGTAAAAATATATAAACCTTTTTGGAAAAGGTTTCACCAACTAATACACACTTTCCCTCATCTCTTTCTCCATCATCATTCACGCCCAAATGGGCAGTAAAATGCTCACTGGTTTCTTCATTTTGGGCGTGAGTTTGGGAAGCAATGTGCTTGATTTTGTGGCAAAATCAAGAAGAGCTAGCACTCCGAGAGACTTGCGAAGGTGGTAGGGAAGTTCACCCATGAGCCGGGAACCATTCGATGAAGCTTGGAGCTCCATTTCTCAACTCAAAAATCTGATTTTGTAGGCAGTGAACTGCAGTTGCGTTTTTGTTGCAAGGGAAAAATCAACTTCGTTTGTTGCCGATTCGTCTCAACCGATCGATGTGAGTATTCCGCTACCTCCGTTGATGTGTTCACACATGTATTTCATTACTTGTATGATCTTGGGACCTAGATAAAACCTAACACCACCATCACTGATGATTGCACGAGGTGTTCCGAACCTAGTGAAAATATTCTTTTTCAGGAATTTGATCACGACTTTTGAATCATTGGATGGCAGTGCAATTGCTTCGACCCATTTGGAGATGTAGTCTACAAAAACCAGGATGTACAGGTTTCTGAATGATGGAACAAAGGGTCCCATGAAATCAATACCCATACATCGAATATTTCCACTTCTAGAATGTTTTGCAACGGTCATTCGTTTCTCCTGGAAATATTTCCCATTCTCTGGCACCTGTCACATTGAAAAGAAAAAAGATAAGCATCTTTAAAAAGAGTGGGCCAGAACAAACCTGATTGTAGGACTTTGGCTACAGTTTTGTTTCCGCTGAAGTGTCCGTCATATGGTGATGAATGACAGAGCTACAAAACACTGTTGATTTCCTCATGTGGAACACACCGTCTTAATAATTCATCAGTACAACGTTTGAACAGGTACGGTTCATCCCAAACATTGTGCTTGACTTCTTTGAAGAACTTCTTCCGTTGCTGAGTTGTCCATTCCAACGGCCATTTTCCTGACACAATGTACTTGACACAGTCAGCATACCAAGGGACTTCCTATTGTTTCATGGCAAACAGCTGTTCATCTGGAAAAGTTTCTTTGATTGATAGATCTTTGTCAGCTGTTTCTCCATTCTCGAGCCTCGATAGATGATCTGCCACATGATTCTCTGTTCCTTTATTGTCTCTGATCTCCAAATAAAGGCGGTAACAAAATTAAATTACTAACAGACCAATCTGGCGGTAACCTTGATTTGTCAGGTTTAAATTAGATTAAAATGAATTACCAACCGACCAATATGGCGGTATCATTTTTAAGTCAAATTTTAAATAGTGAATATATTATTTTTAAGGGAGATTAATCTAAATAGCAATAGTAAAAGAATTACCTTTCACCCTAACTGGGCAAGTTACCTCCTCATGGTGAAGAGTAAAAACTGTAAAAATAAAGAAAGTAAATTACTATTATTACAAAAAGTAATTAAGATTTAATTACAAGAAACTATAGAGAGAGACTCCCTATTTACATCAAAGAAATGAGAGAGAATGGTACATCTAAAACTGAAATCTCGAGCTCAATTTATAAACCCCGGTAGGCCTCCAGCGTCGCCACGCCAAGGCCTTGGCGTCGCGACGCCAGCTTCTTTTGGCGTGGCTTGCTAAGGGCTTGACACGTGGCAATCTGGCTAAGAATATACGGCGACACGTGGTGAGGCGGCTAACAACTCAATTATTATGCTGACGTGGCGATGGCGACTGTAGGCACCATAGGATTGCAACACGTGGCACTTCGTGATTGGCTGATGATGACGTGGCAGTGAGGTGTCATGTTGACTTGGTCAACTGATGATGTGGACGTTGATGTGGAGTGACACGTGGCACACGTGGCAATGGTGATTTTCGGCACCGTAGGATGATGACACGTGGCACGGCGCACGTTAGCATATCGGCTGTGATGGTGACACGTGGCACGGCGCACGTTAGCAAAGTCAAACTTCTCAAATTCTGACTCGTTGACCCGACGCACGTTAGCACTGTTGGGCGCACGTTAGGCGTCGCGACGCCAAAGGCTTGCGCGTCGCGACGCTCCAAAGTTACCAAAATGCCCTTTTTCCAATTTTCACTGTTTTGGTCCAAATCACCTCCAAAATGTTCTGAAACTTTATTTATCTACAAAATAACAAAATATTCACAAAACTCAAGAAACTATACAAAATATTAGGTTAAATGAGTGAGAAATAGGATAGATTTACCACTCATCACTTGGTTGGGCCAAATTTTGGTCTTGGATCATATTTGAGCCTAAATCATTTCCATAAAGTCCAAATATATGACATTTGGACTTTAATAATTTAATTGGGCCTAATGGGCCTAAATGATTTTATGGCATAAGGTGATTCCTAACTTGGGCCTTGGCATTTTGGGTTTGATCCATAATGGCCAAAGCCCATGCCTAAGAATCAATTGAAAGCCCGTTGGACTTTAATTGAATAGTATTTGATGCTAATTGGGCTTTGAGACCCAATGGATTGGATTTGGATCCAAGTCCTTAAAGGCATTATTGAAAGTGTAATTATTTAATTTGGAATTAAATATGAATTAGTATTGGATACAATTTAAATTGGATTTAAAATTGTAATTCAATATAATTCAAGAATACGTACTTTGAGTATTTATTCTTAAACGAGTTTGACTCGCGCAAATCAAATCGTTGTTTGAACATTGGATGGTCATTAATCAAAGATTAATTAATTGGATTAGATTGATTGATAACATGCTTTGTGTGAATACTTGGATGTATTGTATGGATAATGTATATTGGATGGATATTAGAAGGGTGAGGGCAATTTTGGAAATTGTTGTAATAAATTTAGAATTTATTAAATTAGACCTGCATGTCCAGCCTATTATCTATTTTTTCTTTGTATTTCTCTTCTCACCAATTCCCCTAAATGTAAATGAGGTTTCTTTTAGTGTTATGTAATTGGGTAGAAGTAAGAATAGTGCTAGCGGGAGAGAGGAAATTGAGAGATTTGTTCTATGAATAATTTGTTATATATCCATCAGCATATCATTATTAAATTTTATCGCGCCTTATTATGCTTTTAGAATGCATGTTTAAGGGTGTATGATGAGACCTAATTAAAGATAATAAATTGGTTGCCAATTTACGCGAAAAACCCTCATTTAATATTAAGCGTTTTTCCTTCCATTGAGTGGTTCTCTCTCAAGATCCAAGATTGGCATTGGTTTGTTGGCCAAAGTTAAGATCTTTGTCCATCGCGGATGTGTTTGAATCACGTAAAATTTGTTCCATATCGTATGTCTTGGGCGGTTGTGACTTGTGGCCATAGTCAAGGTCACTTCTTGTTCATCGACTTCGATTACGAAGCTTTCCCACTGTCAATGGGTCACTCTTAACTGGAATCATTAAGTTTGTTGAGCCAAAGCCAAGGCTTAGTTGATTCAGAGGAAACAGGTTAGGAAATATATTGGATATATTTACATATATTGGATATATGTTTCGGACTTAGAGGTCCACCTACTGGATCTAGGAATTGGATGGGATCTAATTGATCTTAGAGATCTACCTAGTTAAGTTTCATACAGCTTGTTGGCCAAAGTCAAGGTTGTGTGTTATTTAACAGGATCCTAGCCCACTAGGAAACTAGGTTTCCTGAGTACTCCACAGAGGGTTAGAGGCTCGCCAAAAAATAGTGGGAGGCAAGTATTAAATTGTAATTTCGTTTAGATACTTGCCAATACGCGCTCATTTTATTTTTCGTCATTAAAATATAAATATATTAGTTGGACTAATATTCAATTGTTGTTTTAATTGAACAGTTGGACTGTATTCAAAATACTTCATTTGTAGTTGGTTATATAATTGGACTATAGTAATCAATACATTTGAAAGTAACCAATCAAATTGTAGTTAATTATATAGTTAGACTATAGTAATCATTACATTAGATTGTACCTAAAATCGTTGATTGGATAGTTAGACTATAGCAATCAAGATGACTTGAAAGATTAGCGTCAAATGACATAATCCCGGGTGAAAATGTCTTTAACGGCTTTAATTTTCCAGATTAGGAAAATAATCTCAGGATAGTCCTGGGAGCTGAGAAGTTACTCTATTTGATAGAGAAACCTCTTGGGCCTGAGCCCGGAGTTGAGCAAATAGTAAAGCATGAGCTTTGGAAGACTCATCGTGATGATAACTGATGAGCGGAAAATATATCAATATTTACCGCCCTTTAACTTAATATTTTGTTTAGTTTCTCGGGTTTGATGAATGTTTTGATGTTTTAGTTTTTTTTTTGCAGATAAAATAATATCGGGTCTCAATGAAATCATTTAGGATGAAATATGGGTCAAATAAGGGCAATTATTGGATTTGATATTTTAATTTTGGAGATTGGAAACTTGAAAGGGCGTTTTGACGAAGTGCAGTTTTGGAAATTCCAGTTTTGCGCATCTGTCGTATTTTGGGAATAACTCTTTACTCAGATATTGGATTGAGCTGATTCAAGTTCCAGATTAAAGAAGACTCAAAGATCTATAACTTTGAAAGACAAAATAATTTCGAATTCTGAAGATTGCATGCCCGAAATTGATGAACCATCCAGAAGTGTGTAGTGTGTAATTATTAAAGTCACTTTCAATCATTTTCAAAGCAAAAAATAAATTAATAAATAAATAATAAAAATTTTCAAATCATCACCAAACATGATAAGAGATTAGTGGAGCAATTAATAATGGATTTGGTGGAGCAATTAGTGGAGCAATTAATAATTGATTTGGTGGATGATTTGATGGAGGCAAAATTTTGCCTATAAATACCAAGCCATTTCATTTGTAAAATTCATACTTTCTTCTAAGGAATTCCTTAAGAATACTAAGAAGATTGTATCTTATTTGTTTATTTATAGCTTTTAGTAATTAATTTCCGCTTTCGCACTTTCTTTTCTTTACTTTTCAGTTTTTACTTTCCGCAATTTACTTTTATGCACAGTGCTTTTCTTTCTTTAATTTTCAGCAATTTACTTTTCAGCAATTTACTTTTCAGCAATTTACTTTCAGCATTTACTTTTCAGCAATTTACTTTTCAGCTTTTACTTTATGTCTTTTATTTTTCAGCATTTTTATTTTATGTCTTTTATTTTTAAGTTTTTACTAGCCCTAGTTATGTGTTAGTTATCTGGGGTTGTGATGAATTCTAATATCACCGGTTTATAAGGGGTTATTTTATTGTTTGGGTAATTTAAAGGTTTACTTATTAAGTCTTAAGTTTAATGATTCTTGTTGTCTGATCACCAATAAGATTGATGTGGTAAATCTAAAATGAACTAGACATAGGGATTTTAGGTTTCAGCCTTAGACTTAATAGCCCACGATCTTCCTTGAGGATAGATAACCCTTAATAGATTTCCTTACATGATAGACATATACCTGTCAGGCGGGGGTAGCCATAATTTGAACTTAAACTTAATGAATCCAGATAATTGGTTGACATAGACATATGGTTCAATTGGGTTAAACTGGGTATTTGCGTCTGACCATCGACAGAGGCTTTTGCATAATTTAGTGTTCCAGGTTAGTAAACTGATTTATTACACAAACATAAAATAATCACTTCATCTTTTAAAAAGATATTAGAATGATTCACAACCCTAGATCTTTGTGTCTTTTATTTTCCTTAGTATTTTCTTTTGTCTTTTTATTTATTTATTTATTTAGCAAATCTACAATCAACCAAATCAATCAAGCAATCATTCTCTTCTCCCTCAATTAGATATCTGTAAATAAATAGATTCAATAATTAATAACAACAGTAGGAATTAAGTCCTCGTGGGATCGATATTTTTTATACTACTTGAACGATACGTGCGCTTGCGTTATACGTGTGTGTTTACGCTGGTCAAGTTTTTGGCGCCGTTGCCGGGGACTTATTTATCTTTTACTATTAATTTAGGGGTTAGATACTTTCTTGTATCTAATTTCTTTTTACTTATTGTTTTTGTTTTCTTGTGTTTCAGGTGTTCAGAAACTACATGAGACGAACCAGAAGCTTTGAACTCCGATCTCTTGACCCAGAAATTGAAAGAACCATCAGACAGTTGAGAAGGGAAAGGCGAGAGAGAAGGCCAAGAAGCTTTAGTCAACATGGAACCTGAACAGTTGGAGGTTGCACCACCAATTCCCATTCGAGACAGAACCATTCCGGTGGTTGACAGACTCATTTCCTGTATTGTACTTCCTCCCTTACCAGCAAATGCGTGTGACATCAAAACATGCATTCAGATGATTCAGCACTCAGTTCAGTTTGGGGGAAATGCAACTGAAGATCCTAATGCCCACATCAGCAACTTCCTGGAAGTTTGCGGCACTTTTAATTATAACCGAGAAGCGGAAGAAAGCAATGAGACTGCGAGTTTTTCCATACTCCTTGAAGGACAGAGCTAAAGCTTGGCTACATTCACTACCACCGGTTCTATCACAACTTGGAACACTTTAGCCACCAAATTTCTTGCAAAGTACTTTCCACCAGCCAGAACGGAAAGCTGAGGAATGACATCACATCCTTTGTACAACAAGATTCAGAATCCCTCTGCGAAGCTTGGGAAGGTACAAAGATTTACTCCGGAAATGTCCACACCATGAGATTCCCAAAATGGCTTCAAGTCCAAACATTCTATAATGGACTTTCTGGAATAATGAGAACCACAATCGATGCTGCTGCTGCTGGAGGAGCTTTAATGGCAAAAGGAGAAGATCAAGCCTGGGAACTAATCGAAGAAATGGCCAACAACAATTCCTTGTGGCCAACTGAAATGAGCATGATCCAAAGAATTGCAGGATTTATGAAAGTGGAGCTAATACAGCAGTCACACACCAAGCTAGATCAAATATGCAAATTCATGGAGACTCTTACACTGGATCCACAAGTTCACCATATGGAGGAGCACCAGAACCAAACCAACTTGAAGAGACGGTGAATTATAGTCAACAATTTCAATAGACAGGGGAACAATCCATATTCCAACACCTACAATTCGAGGTGGAGGAATCATCCTAATTTTTCATGGAGCAACAACTCAGGGCAAAAGAAAGAACTATCCACCACCTGGATTCCAACAACAGAACAAAGGCCAAGAACAGATAAATGAACCAGGAATAACAGAAGTGCTGAATCAGTTAAAAAAATACGATGCTATGTTTCAGAGCCAATCAGCTTCCATCAAAGCACTGGAGAATCAAATTGGACAACTGGCCAATGCTCAGAGTTACAGACCACCAGGTATCTTCCTAGCAACACAGAACCAAATCAAGGAACCGAGGGAAGGAGCAATGTCAAGCTATTACCTTAAAAAGCGGTACTGAGATCAATAAGATGTTGGAATCAAAGCAACAATTGAGAAGTTCCAAAGAAACAAAAAACAGATGGAGGAAAAAGAAGCAAAGGAAAAAAAAACAGATCACTCCACCTCCACCTTTTCCTCAACGTCTTCAGAAGAACAAATTGGACAAGCAGTTTTCTCGGTTCCTGGAAATCTTCAAAAAGCTGCATATCAACATTCCATTTGCAGAAGCGTTGGAACAAATGCCCACCTATGCCAAATTCATGAAAGATATTCTTTCACGAAAGCGGAGATTGGGAGATTACGAGACAGTAGCATTAACAGAAGAATGCAGTGCTATCATTCAGAGGAAAGTTCCCCCGAAGTTGAAAGATCCTGGCATTTTCACTGTTCCTTGCGTCGTAGGAGAACATAACTTTGGTAAGGCTTTATGTGATTTAGGTGCTAGTGTTAACTTGATGCCTTTTTCTATTTTCAGGAAATTACAGATTGGAGAAACAATGCCAACTTCAGTCTCACTGCAATTTACTGATAGAACGCTCGTATTTCCAAGAGGCGTAGTTGAGGATGTGCTGGTCAAGGTTGACAAATTCATTTTCCCAGCAGATTTTATTGTCCTTGATATGAAGGAAGACGCAGACGTGCCAATCATCATTGGGAGACCATTCTTGGCTACAGGTCGAACCATTATTGATGTACAAAAAGGAGAACTAACCATGAGGGTACAGGACAAGAAGTCACAGTAACATTCAATGTTTTTCAAGGCCATGAATTTCCCAGATGATGAAAAGAAGGAGGAATGTTTCAAACTCGATGTGATACACAGTACCATTCAGAACTCTGATGAAAGACAAAGTTCTACTGACAAACTTAAAACATGTCAATTGCCTGTGGAGCCTAAAGATAAAGCATCTTTTGCACTGAAAGAGACAATTCTTGCTCTACAAGCAACAGAAGAGAAAAAGTTCCACCAGCTCAACGAATTGGAGGAATTTCACAATCAGCCTTTTGAAGATGTCAAATTGTACAAAGAAGGGCAAGAAAAGACATGATGAGAAGTTAGTGCGCATACAACTGGAACCAGGGCAGAAGGTACTGTTAAACAATCAAGGGTGAAATTCTTCCCATGGAAGCCGAAATCACGGTGGTCAGGTCCATTTGTGATTACAAAAGTTTTACCAAATAGAGCCGTTGAGATACATGATCCTGACGCTAACAAAACATTCAAGGTTAAAAACAAGCGTGTCAAGCACTACTGGGGAGAATCATTTGGCGACAAAAAGAAAGTGTCACACTTTCAGATCCAGCTTAACGTTCGAGAAGTCAAGTCTGGCTGACGAATTTAAACTTAGCGCTCGCAGGGAGGCAACCCATGCAAATCTTGTATATATTGTGATTTGTTGTGTTTTATTTTTGTGTGTTTAATCTTTGCAGGTTTAGTCATTTCAAGATGGAAGAAGCTCTCGCAAATCTTCACAAGCAATTTCCTTCTTCCCTCCCAAAAATCTCTAATGAAAGTTTACAAAGCTCGCTTGGAACGAATGAGACTACTGACGATCCACGGTGTGCCCAATGACATTCGTTGGGTAATTGAAGCACGAGTCCGATTGGCAGGTGAGTCTTCTGACACTTTTATTTCACATCTGCCTGGTTTTGGAAAGAGCACCTATGCAAAGAAAGTAGAGCTAAGCAAATGGGTGTTTGTTTCAAATGTG
>SKCR01012266.1:0-12834 GCA_019454045.1 Zanthoxylum bungeanum
CTCACCTTAAAGTCATGGGTTCGAATCCAGAAAATGTGTTTCTTGTAAGAGTCTGGGACAGCCAGAGATTTTACTTGTTCCGCTCAACGATTTAAAAAAAAACATTTGGATGGGCCTATTGGGCTTCTAAATGCTCCTCCAATCCCTGGAGTCTCAAATGGATGATTGAAAACAACTACATAAAGCCGGTTTAGACTTCCAAGTATGATCACCAGTTTCTTGTTTAATTATAAATAATGCTGGGTTTAAGATACCATGATATACATCAAAGTGTATTTAGTCACCAGTTTCTTGTTATTTTCTCAACTTTCAATTTATCCCTCCCAAGTTAGATAAAGATGATTCAACGCACGAGATTTCTCATACCGTGGACTCTAAGGAAGATTCAATATGTATGCAGTCTTACACTTTTTTTTTTTAACAAATAAGTAGTTTTCGCGATTCGAACCTATGACCTCCAGAATACAATGTAGTAACCTTACCGTTATACTCTCTCAACTTATATGTCATAAGTATATTAATACTATGAATTTCATTCAGAAGCAATTAGGTACTGAATGTGCAGCTTCACCTTGAATGCTGGAATATGAACAGTCTCCTCTCTCCAAGCTGGCTTATCTAGACCTGCAAAGTCACTCGAATGCTCAAGTAGTCAACACCTACTTGAAGAATGAAAATTAAAGAATAAGATCTTCGGTTCTTCTTGATCTTCCCCTTCCTTTGGAATTAGATAAAGAAAAGAGAAAATTCAAACGAATGGCCCTTGAATGGTGGCCCTTGGTCGCCATTGATAGCCCAAACGGATTTGGTTCTTCTAATTCAATGTTTTTTTTTTTTGAAAGCTAATTCAATGTTAAAACTACAACGTAATGGGAAAAACATAATTAAATTATAGTGTAAAATTGCCTACTAGTATGATTCTTGATTAGGTCCCGAGTTTGATTCTCAGAATGCCCCTTAATGCATGATTTACTTTTGATTTGGAAAAGCAAAAAAATTGTTTTTGAAGTAATAATCTGTATGCTTACCTATATTCCAGAGGTAAATATATCAAAGCAGTAAACAAAATCAATACAAGAATTTTTATTGACGGAGTGGAAAACTCGTGCCAGTAAAAAATCACTCCAGGTATAGACTTCCACCCGAATCCAATATAGGACCTATGATGAAAACTTCACTGACTTGAATACCTCTAGACGATAATAACTCGAAGAATTCCTCAAGCCTGCACCAAGCAACATTCTTTAGAATCTCTAAGTCTTTGAGTGGATCAACCTGACAGACTCGCAATGTTGGAACTCTGACTACCAATTTTCCTCCTTGAAAACTCTGAAGGCTTAGGAAATTGGGTTTGGGTTTGGGTTGTGTTTCTATGTTGATGGTAAATCAAGAATCAATATCACTAAGACAAAGAAGACAAGATAAGCAAGAAAGTTTTCAAGGTGAAAATCAAGAAGAAAGAAACATAGTGTATGAAGGCTCTCTAAATTGTATTTCTTCAAATAGTTAAAGTGGCTAAGTATTTGTTTATATAGGTAGAGCAAATATAGGTTTTTCCTTGTGCAAAACTAGCTAAGAAATGCGTCCAAAATAACTCACTTACGCACAGCCCTTTGAACGTCACAAGAACGCGTGACGAACGCGCACTATTCTGTAAACTCATTCAAAAGCAGTCTCGAACGCGAAGTCTCCGGACAGTTTCGTTCGAACGTACCTCGAACATGAAGCCTCTGTAAGCTTTTGTTCGAACGTCCATTCAAACGAACCACAGATGTAGAGCGTTTGAACCCAAACAAGAACGCACCACTAGTGCAAACCCTGACAACTTCATCTGATATCATCCAAATACTTATCCAATTACACTGGGATCTTCAAGACTCATTACAACTCAATTAAACTTATTTTGTTACAAATATTCCCAACAAACATGAAACTAATGATGTACTTAATTATATTACATAATTTTTTGATTTAGGGTACTATATTTTTTGGTTTAAGAATCATTCACAACTCTCAGAACATGACGGAAAGCACTTGCTATTGACCAAATTGGTTGAATTAGTCAGTATGTTACTGTCAATCTAGTTCTGGTGTCAGTGCCTTGTTCAGAAACAGTTTCATCTTATTCATCCTTTTGTTTCCTTTAAATAAAATGGAGTGATGAAGGTAAGAAACAAGAACCATTGTTCTTGGATGTGTATGTGTACTTGCATGCCTTTGTGTATGAGTTCATATGCCTTTATATCAAAGTGTATATATGTATGTCTACTTTTATTCAACATATTATTTGTGGAAGGCTATCTAGGAAATCTTAGGATGGATTTAGTAGAGATTATTGTACTAAAAGTATAAATTAATTTATAAACTATGCAATAAAAATTAGAGTATAAGTTAACGTATAAAAATAATATCGTGAGATTATAATTTTATGAGAATATAAACTAACGTTAACTATGTATTTGGTGTAGCGTTTAAACGTTACCTTATACTCTATCTTAGCAATGTAGGAAACGCTTTTCAAATGCGCAACGGAAACGGCTATGGCACCTGGACCGACCTTGAAAAATTTCTTGCCTTCTCATTTCGCTGAGACTGAATCCTCCAACTCCTGATGACAAGATTCCTCCTTATTGTGAAGATGACCCATTTCCGGAAAAACTCTCGAATAGTGCTCATGTGTGTAAATGAATTGAAACTGAAAAATTACCAACACTTGATAAATGTTTCCTTTAAGATCCGATACTTGGATCAACCACCCGATCTTCCAAACTATTACTCGAAACCAACAAACCGAAGTGTGGTCTTCACTCACAAAGATTAATCTCTAAACTCTTTAGAGAATTAAGTTGTCGTAAATTGTTTTGGCTTATGAAAACTCTCTCTCAACACTTGAGCAAATTTTATTTTCTCTCAACACTTGATGAAAATAAAACTCTGGATTTTCTTTTTCTCTAACTCTCTCACAACTCTTGCAAGAATGGTAATCAATTGTTCTCTCACAACTCTTGTGTAAATGCTTGATAACCTTCAATCTCTCTCAACCATTGAGTCGAAAAATTCAGGATTTTTATTCTTTCAATAAGCCAACCACCTTTGTCATTAAGTCACTAATGCTTTTCTTGTAATGGCAAACACATTAAAGTGGAGACCATACCAAAGCATAAGAAGTGAACCACTAATGAAAAAACAATTAGGTAATTAGGTCATACCTAATAGACATAAATTATTAGAGAGTATGGCAAGCCATATGGTCTTGTCTCCAATACAATTTAAAAATCATTATAATAATATTGATGTAATTACCTTAATTATGATGTAATAATTATCTCATAATTATTACTAACTTAATTATCTCATAATCACAATTTGATTATCTCATAATCAAATAATTCTAGAAAACATTATATTAAACACATTTAATATAGTTTTCATTTGTGACAAATTATATTATTAATCTTATTAATAATATATAAATATTATGTGAGTATATAATTAGACAATCTAATTATATTAGGTTTGATACAGTTAATTGAGCTAGCATGGGGAACAAATGGACCTACAATTCCGAGCTCCAATAATCATGAAATATTAATTAATCTTATTAACTAAATATTCTGAATTATTAACTCCGCGTTATTCCACTAAAAACTAGAAGTTGAACTCTCGTTGCCGTAGATAGAAAATATAAGCCGAATAATTTCGATGTCCATCGATATAGCCACTACATACGGATTAACCATTCACTAGTATCTTTTAATTAGAGATGGGACATAAGTCCATTATACCTCTCTAATTATTTTTACCTTAAGTACCACTGATTCTCTGATGAATAATTTATTCACAACTATTATGAATATATATTTTTCTATTCTCAATAGAAAGACGAGTGCTCTAATCATTCAAGTACCGAATCAACCCTTAATAAAGATACTCTTCTATTTCTCGTAAGAACGAGTGAACTCCATGTCTATGTAAAACATTCTCAGCCACACACCAAACCATATCCCCAAAATACGTAGTTATTGGTCGAGACTGTTACATCAACCTCACCTTAATAAATCCAAGGACATAGCATGTCATGCAGGAGTTCGTAGTACACTCAGGATTAAGATCAATCCATATATGACCATCTAGTAGATAAAATAATTTTCTATGTTTAATGGATATTATACGATATTCATTTTTAACTAGGTCCAGTCCTATATGATCATATCATACTATGTGCCTCCATTCTCATGTCACCACATGAATGATCCCGGATCAAGGTCGTCATACAAGTGTAGAATGGACCGCAGCTATAGATAAACCATAAACAAAGTTCCCACTTCGTTTGCTCCCTATGGACTATTTTAGATTACTAACTTCAGACTTAAATCCTCTTGTGTATACCACTTATACACTAAGTCTGAAAGTATATGAGTAATCAAGGATAAACAAGATAATTTATAATATGGGATTTAAATCAAACAATTTGATAAATGAATAATGCATCTATTATTTCAAAAAACAATTATGTTTACATTACATGAAGCTCTAGGGTAAAAAATTCAACAATCTCTCACTCGGACTAGAGCAAATGAGACATGTCATGTAATCATAAACCCTTTAGGTGACCTTCAAAAATTTTAGCCGACAAGATCTTTATAAACGGATCAGCCAGGTTCTCTCTGTTGGTTTCTATTATATGTCCCAAGGAAAGATTAAGCATTTAAATACAACAATGAATATATATTAAAAGATGAAGTATGGCGGAATCATACTTACAATGCTTTAGTGATGAAGAAAATCAAACCAAAAGTGGAAGCTCCAAGGTTGATGATTTTCGGCCAAGGAAGACAAGAGGTGGAAAGCTCCAAGCTTTAAGTATTCCAAGCCCTTGGAAGGTTTCCCTATCACCTCTTTAGATCCCTTGCTTGTGCTAGCAAAAATGGAGAATGAGAAAACAATTTTCTGCCTTGTTGGTGCAGCTCACGGCGTGAGCAAGAGAGGAAGAGAGGAGAGTGTTTCACTTTTGATTTTCTTTCCTTTGCATGCCAAAAAACGTGAATATCCAAGGAAGATGAAAAGTGAAGTGATATCTAATACCAAAAGAATTTTTTAATGCAAAAAATCCTTCCAAAACCGTGCATGGCTTTCCCTCCAAAATGAATCCATCATTTGCTATCATTACCATACTTTTAGATTAGAGACAATGCATCATCCCTTAAAGGTGACTAGATACATTCACTATCTATTCGTATTAAGTAATGAGATATCGCGATGTGATTTGCGGATATCACTCGATTCAAAATACGAATGTGTCCGCAAGCACTTTCGGGCTCGGTTTCGTTAATTCCAAATTAACGAATTTCCGTCGCGACGTGAATTAAATAATTACGCCTTGCGAAATCACTATCCACGTCGCTTACGAATTAATTCTAAATTAATTCGTTCGCCCGAATTAAAATCTAATTTTAATTTCGCGTCGAAATCTAATTTCGTTTAATATATCGAATATATTATTTTATCGATTAATTCCAAATTAATCGTTCTCTCTCTAAATAAGGCATTTTATCCAAGATAAAGTTTCTCCGTTATTAATCCAAGATTAATTAAGTTTGAATCTAATATCATAGGTGAATCTTCAGGAAGCGACCCAAGAGATCTCCGGATATGTTGGCAGTAAATACGGTCGTCGGATAATCCGAACACGTACATACCTCGTACTACGTTTTTACCGATTCACAAGACAATGTTGGCTTCTAGCAAAGCGCCATGCCTACCCAATTCTCCAGAAATATTCTTATAGGAATATAAGATCTATATCAAGCGTAGTATACCGTAGTATTGCGTACATCGATCCAGTATCAGACGATCACATGTTACGCCTGGGGCTGGAGATGTGTCTGCCCCGTACGAAACATATATCGGACATCAAGCAACTAGTCTCTTTAAATCGGACAATCCTGACCTGGTCATATTGTCCCGACGGTTGCAACCTTTTATAGAGTACTAGTTATGTGTCCTGCGTGATCATCACCTTCATATGTATGAAGTGATACTTCCATCTCGACATCACATCCAGTACACTACGATTCTCGATAAACCCAGAAGAGGTGTACACATAACCGGTTAAGGTCCCCAACCACCAAAACTAAAGTTTACCGATTGTCGCAAGTACTAGCGATGTAAGTCTCAGGTTAAGACCATATACACCTACCCTGATGCGGCCTCCCATAGACACGCAGACATACTACCAATGGGATTCCGCGGGGTCTATCCAGAGCGAAGCTGTTTTCCGTACCATCGGTAAAACACAACCTCCTATCGCACTTGCATAAGTATCCAATACTTAAATATATGAGAACTATGCCGTTGTGCCCTCACAACGTGCACAAGCGCAATACTAGTCTATTCCGCATTATCGATGTCTGATCTCGATAATACTCCGACTAAGGATATTTAATGATTAAACCTTTATGGATTGATACTGTCTCATATCATCTCAATCCGGTATTAATCATATGGACTTTCACCATTTATATATCAAAGTAAATAATATTACAAAACGGCAAAAGGCAATTTCATTATCACATAGTTAATTTTGTACAATAATACAATATCATTTACAAACAGTGACGCTATGGGACATAATGTCTAACACTCTCTATATGTTTTCCCCTTTTGTGACTTCTTGGTTCCTTGGAATTTTCCAGTGCACCACTATTATCGCAATAAAATGTGAGTGGTTTATCCATATTTGGAATAACTTCCAGATCTACCAAGAACTTCCGGAGCCAGACTGCTTCCTTAGCTGCCTCACAAACTGCTATATATTTAGCCTCCATTGTGGAGTCAGTAATATAAGATTGCTTTACGTTTCTCCACACAATGGCTCCACCACCTAGGGCGAACACTGATCCAAATGTTGATTTCCTAGAATCTACATCCGTATGAAAATCAGAGTCAGTATATCCCCTAAAGATCATACCCTCACCTGAATATACAAATATATAATTTTTCGTTCTCTTAAAATACTTGAGAATATGTTTCATCGCCACCTAATGATCTAATCATGGATTTGACTGAAACCTACTGACTACTCCCACTGTAAAGTAGATGTCCGGTCTCGTGCATGACATAACATACATAAGACTTCGAACCGATGGAGCATTTGGGATATGTCTCATTTCCTCAACTCCTTGAGGTGTCTTGGGAGACTGTTCCTTCGACAAATGAATTTCATGTCCAAAGGTTTCTTGGAATTTTACATTCCAAATCATACAAGAACCTTGTCGATATAAGATGCTTTCGATATTGCTAACAGTTGTCTCTTGTGATCCCGGACGATCTGGATCCCAAGTACATAACTTGCCCCCCAAATCTTTCATTTGGAATTTGTTAGCTAGCCAGATTTTCACGTCCGATAATATTTTTATATCATTCCCAATGAGTAAAATATCATCGACGTACAACACGATAAAAATAAAATTATCATCAATAATATGCTTGTAAAGACAAGTCTCATCGACATTCTGCTCAAAATTATAAGACTTGATTGTAGTTGCAAATCTTATGTTCCAAGATCGAAATGCTTACTTAAGTCCATAAATGGACCTTTGCAGCTTGCAAACTTTTTATCATATAGATACTCTCATTTAGATTGTCATTCTAGAATGCAGTCTTGATGTCCATTTGTCAAATCTCATAGTCATAATATGTGGCGATCAAGTTGTTTCACAACCTTCCCACTACGTCTAGGTGGTAAATTATTCTGATAAACTTGCATCTGACACTCAGATGTTGAAGGTGTTATGTTTCTGTCAACAGTTGACAATGGTGTGCTGGTCATACCAACAAGTAACTCCTCAAGTAACATTTTACTTCGAGGTTTGAACTCTCTCATATAGTCTCTTCAAGAAATATAGTATTTGTCGACATAAATACTTTGTTATCTTTTGGATTATAAAAGAACCCACCCCTAGTTTCCTTAGGATAGCCTACAAATAGGCATACCTTTAAACGCGGCTCCAACTTTGTAGTATTTTTCTTCAACACATGTGTTGGACACCCTCATATGTGGAAAAATTGTAAACTAGCTTTACTACCATTCCACAACTCTAAAGGAGTATTAGGAACAGACTTAGATGGAACTACATTCAGGATATACATTGCAGTTTGCAATGCACACCCCCATAATGAATTAGGTAGTGTGTTGTAACTAAACATTGATCTCATCATGTCTAGTAGGGTCCGATTTCTCCTTTCTGAACACCATTTTGTTGTGGTGTTCCAGGTGATGTAAGTTGTAAAATTATTTCATGCTCAACTAAGAATTCATTGAAATCTCTGTCAATGTATTATCCTCCACGATCCGATGGTAGAGTTTTGATGGTTTTACCTAGTTGGTTCTCAACCTCAGCACAATACTCTTTGAACTTTTTAATGTATCTGACTTGTGATGCATTAGGTAAAGAAATTCATATCTTGAATAATCATCAATAAAAGTGACAAAGTATTCATAATTACCTCAGGCTTTTACATTCATCGGTCTGCAAACGTCTGAATGTATTAGCTCAAGTGGTTGGTTGGCTCTTATACCTTTTCCAATTAAAGGTCTCTTGGTCATTTTGCCTTCTAAACAGGATTCACATACTGGTAAAGTAGCAAGTTTTAACTGATTTAAAATTTCATTCTTTATTAATCTATCTATTCGGTCAAGGTTAATGTGTCCAAGTCTAAGATGCCACATATATGTGTCATCATGATAAATCTTTTATCGTTTTATTTTAGATTTTTCAACCTTAAACATTTCAGTATTTAGCAGTGAACTGTGTGTTAACTGCCTTAATATATAAAAATTATTTTCGGAGTTTCATGAGCATATTGTTAATCCATTTCTACTAATAACAACCAATTTATTATCAACAGAAATGGAGAAACCATCTTCCATGAGTTTAGATACAGAAATTAAATTCCTGCGAAAACCAAAAATAAACAACACATTGTTCAATTTTAAATAACTGTTATTTAAAAAAGCTTAAATTATAAACTCTCACTGCTTTAGCTGAAACGACATCTCATGTCCCGAATCTCATGAAAAAGTCACATTTAGTAAGGTCCTTCCATGAGTCAAGTAGTTGTAAAGAAGAACAAATATGGTTAATGGCTCCAGAATCAACAATCCATGCGAATTTATCATCTTCCACTAATAGAGATTTGATAACAAGTAAATTGTATTTACCTGTATTCTTTTTCTCTTGAAGCTCAACAAGGTACTTAAGACAATTCCTCTTCCAATGCCCATCGTTTTTACAATGGTAACATTTACCTTTGGGCTTGGAGTCCTTGAGACTTTCTTGTTCTTCTTTTTCATTGGCTTTGCCTTAGCCTTTACCTTCCCAGTGTCTTTCTTCTTGATCTTTGCAGATCTAAAAGATTCGGTAATATTTGCCTTTTCACTGGGTTTACGAGGTCGAAGCATGGACTTGAAATTGGTGAGCTCATTTAGCTAATAGGTCAATGTAAAAGATAACTTGTTCATAGAATAGTTGCTTTTAAACTGTAGAAAACTCTTCGAAAGGGTTTCCATGATCATTGTCATCTGGCTTTGATCATTAATACGAGCACCATGGGTTTTAGCCATATTGAGATGAGACATCATCCTTAAGACATGCTCTCAGAATGATGATCATCCATTCATCCTTGCGGTTAACAATGAGACGATAGCCTCAAAATTAAAATTTTAATTTAAAACATATAATGCATATCCAATATGACTTATGCATAATTAAATTAAAAATAGAGTAATATATTAAAATACATGTCAAACATGCAACATGTGTTATGTGGTTAAGCCTTGCATCTGATATCATTCTGTTGAGGCAGATGTGGAACCCCTAGGGTCGGATCGGTGCTCTGCGCAGCGGAAGTGGATCTAACCAATGGATATCTAACATGAGTGTATTTTAAAATATTTTTATGTAAAACTACATTCGGTTTCGAATCCGTAGGACAAAAGGAAACCAAAACGGATTCCAAAAACTCCAGAAATGAGAAAATAAAGTTTCAGTATGTATCAGCTTTGCGTGTCGTGACGCGAAAGCTTGAGCTTCGAGACGCTCCAAAGTGCGACAGCAACTGCAAGTGTTGAACGTCTCGGCGTCGCGATGCGGAAGGGTGAGAGTCACGACGTGCCTGGATTTGATGCTCGGTGTTGCAATGATTGAGGGGTAGAGTCGCGACGTTGTCCTAGGCAGTGAGCAATTTCTAACTTCAAACAAATTCTAAACACTTCTATTTTTCTCCTAATACTTCAAATACTCCTAAAATCCAATTTTAGCATCATAACCACCATCAACACATGTTATACAACTAACATACATGTATTTCAAAAAACATATATGTATTTGTTTGAATCTAAACACAAACCAATTTAGAATCCCACTATGAAATGTCTCATGAACAATTCTAGTTTACCCAAAAGTGGTCAAGTGATTCTAGAATGGTAGCCATAGCTCTAAGATTTAATCTAGAGTTCAAAATGCTAATTAATTTGTTTCATGTCCAACATGAACATCTTTGACCCAATTACAAGCATATTGTGTTTATACTTCCAAAGCATTCTAACACAATTCATTACCCTAATTTCAACTTAAGCTATGTAATTATGCATCCAATATATAATTCATCATTATATGTCTCATTAATGAAACTCATTAATGAAGAACATAGCTTAGGAGAAGATCAAACATTACATAATAAGCTTGATACAAAGATCCAATCTCTTTCTCCTTGTTGAAATTATTGGAGAACTTCCAAGGTTTAGCAAGCTTCATTCCAAGATTCAATCTTGATTTCAATACAAGCAAGCTTCACTCCAAGATCCAATCTTGATTTCTCTAAGATGAAATGTTATAGAGAACTTTCATAGCTTCTCTAAACACTTCTTTAACTTAAGCTAATTTCTCCAAGAATTACTTGTATTTTTCTTTCACAAGCTTAGCATTCTCAAGCTCATTTTACTTATGCTTAGCATAATTAAAACATTCCTTAAGCTTGCTATTTAAAGCAAAACTTAGGTAATTTTTAATTAATAAAAGTTCTAATCAACTTTTATATGAGCTTAATTTAATTTGTTCAAATATGTATCATTAGGTGTGACTAATCACCTTTATCTATCACTTTGATTTAATCCAATTAAATCAAGCTAAAAACACCTATAATTACATATGTTGACGGGTGATTTTCGTCCCAGGGGTAATTTCGAGATAACCTTCCCGAGACAACCCTTCTTCAACCTTGAATTTGTTTGGTTATGGTAAACCAAAAGCAAATGTGGCAAAAAGGCAAAGAAAATACAAAAATCGACAAGAGAGTTTAACGTGGTTCGGCGGAGCAAGTCCAGCCTACGTCCACGGGCACAAAGTGGGGTGTTGCTTTTTTATTACCAAAATGAGCTCGACCGACCTGTTTAGAGGCGGGTCTGAAAGTAACCGAGCTGTTTGTCATTTTTCCTTTTGAATTTCTTACAAATAATGCTAGAATGAAAATTTTTCAACCCTTAGAAATGAGATCAGCCCTCCCTTATATACTAATGAATACACGACACTGTTCTCATATCTTTATGACGTCAACGCTGTAGATTTCCGACGATTTGACATGCTTTCTCTTCAAACTGCCTCAGCGAAAGTAAAGTCTACCCTCTGATTTCCTGTCACATCACGCAGTAAAAGTACACTGTCATATTTTATCATTAATGATGACAACATGTAAGATCTCTAGTACGAAAGTAGATTTCGGAAGAAAAAGTCCAAATTATCCTAGTCACGCGTCGCTCACCAAGAGGTCGACCAATAGACTTGCTGAACTCTCTGACTGCTCCCGCCCCGACCCATAATATCCGAGATTATCAACATATCCCAGGAGGAAAGATAAAACCAAACCGAGCCGCCGGTCTACTGTGGCCAGCCTCGGCTTTGAGGTTGTCGGTCACTGAAATCTACACCGCGTTGTGTCCCCTGGTCGGCCAGATCCGGGAAACTGTGTCCAGACTCTCTTCCCTGCTGAGAAACAAACCAAACCCTCTGAACATCTTACCCTCATAAAAAGGGAAATTTCATCTCTGCCCTCACCGAACTGTTCGAATACCTTGGTTGCAGAAATCCCCATCAACAACATATTTACAATTACCAAAATATCTTCAAATGGTAGAGATATTTATGAATTGACAATTAAACCATTGTGTAATTATTGAATTAATCCAATTAATTGGAGTAAGTAAATAATCAATGTTATCCAATAACACTTGATTATCTTAGTTGATGATTATAATATCGAATATTATCTTTTATCAAAATTAATCTGTTACCCAAGTTCTCAATGAGTACACTTCATATTGGTACTCTCTAAGTTTAGACACGTTCGTCATATAAGTCTAGCTAATATGTACGCAATTCGGCCAACTCCGAATTCGCGAAGAACACAAACAACCTTTCTGAACTATACAAGTCGATGTCATCACATATGTTTAACAATCCCTCCGTCGTAGGCTATCCGAGTTGTGCTTAGGAAACATAGAATACACCGTCAAGTTTCCAAGACGCACATCTCATGTCGACATGTCCACGATTCTTTACAACTGATGTGATTCACCCTGGGTGATCAGCTTTGGCCAAAGTCTTAAGAATCATGACTTACTCACATGGATACCTAAACCTCTTATGGTATACATACGGGACGACGAATCCTATCTTGATTCACACTTGATTAAAGAGTGCATCAGTCCACACCCAACGAACATCTATAGGCAAGACCATGAAAGATTTCTAACATACATGACATCAAAGTGTGGAG
>SKCR01012267.1:0-12928 GCA_019454045.1 Zanthoxylum bungeanum
TATCCGATTATAGAGACTAGTTACCAGACATCCGATATGTCTTTCGGACGGGGCAGACACTTATCCAGCCCCAGCCCTAGCACGTGACTATCCGATACTAGGCCGATATGCACAATACAATCGTATACTACGCTTGATACAGATCTAGATATTCTTTGATGAATATGTCCGGAGAACTTGGGAAGACTTGGTGCTTTGCTAGGAGTGGACCTTGTCTCGTAAATCGGTAGAACGTAGTACTTGTTACGTACGTGATTCGGATACTCCGACGACCGTATTTACTGCCAGATTATCCGGGGATCTCATGGGTCGCTTCCCGATAATCCACCGATGACGCACACAACTCGCACTCTTGAATAATCTAGGATTATAATAGAAGAGATAGAAAATTAATCTAGGATTAATTACGGAGATATTTTATCTAGGATAAAATGTCGTCTAGAGAGAGATAACGATTAATTTGGAATTAATCGGTAAATTAATATATTCGATATATTAAACGAAATTAGATTTCGACGCGGAATTAAAATTAGATTTTAATTCGGGCAAACGAGTTAATTTAGAATTAATTCGTTAGCGACGTAAATAATAATTTCGCCAGGCGCAATTATTTATTTAAATTCGATTGAATTAACGTCGCGACGTAAGCTCGGTATTTCGGAAATATCGAACCCGAACGCGTGAGTGCACGTGGGCCCACTTTCATTTGGAAACGTGTGGGGCCCACATGACACATGTCATTCTAATGCATTGCATGTAGATAGTGTACAATGCACTCAATGTTATTGCATGGAAATTGAGTGTTTGACACTCTAAGCCATTGCATGTTTTGTGTCATAATTTTATCATTAATTTAATAAATATTATGGCATAAATATAAATTGATTTTTGGTAAATCATTTTAACTTAACACAAAACTTCTTCTCTCTCAATTCTCTCTTCTAGCTAACGCCCAAGGGGCCACAATGCTCACTGTTTTTCATCTCAAAACCGTGACATTGAGGGAAGCTAGAGTGGATTTTCATGGTGAAAATTCAAGTGCTAGCATACTTACAAGTCTTGCGAAGGTGGTAGGGAGGTGCACCCATGAGGCGGGACTCATCCGACGGAGTTTGGAGCTTCGTTTTGAGACCCGAAATTCTGTTTTGCAGGGACAGTGGACTGTTGCAGTTTGGCGTGAAGGGCAGTGCGTTTTTGGCCTTCATTCGTCTCCAAATCGACTCAACCAATCGATGTGAGTATTCCGCTACCTCCGTTGATGTATTCACACATTGTTTTCATGTCTTGTTTGATCTTGGGACCTTAGAATAAACCAACAAATTGAAGGTTTCACATCCCAAACCAACAATCGGAAAATATTCAATTCTACACATATTCAAAATTTAAGGTAATTAATGATTATTTTCCCTATGTTAACAGCACACAAAAGCCATCGTTACGAGCTATCTAACGTCGACAATATACCCTCAGGCAATACTGCAGCAGAAGACCAACACGCAAAACAACTTTACCAGTCACAATTAAATTCGCAAACCACACATAGAAGAAGCATGACTGGATCTATATGGGATTTGACAAAATATAATTTCTGGATTAATAAATCAAAAGATGATAGAAAATAACAACCATTAATTTTCTTAAACAACTAAAAGGTTCGTAGGAATCAAAAACATAAATAATAAAAATCCAACACAAGAGTTTATCCCTAACTTTGCCTAGGGGATTAGTTCATCATAAAAGAAATAAAAATAGCCTGGGATTGGAGAGAATTATTGCTCTGAATTATCATGGCTCCGTGTCCCGACTTTACGCTCAGCAGCTCCCTGCGTTTTTTGATTTGTTTTTGCGCAGCAGCCTAAGCTGCTTCACGCCGTCCCCCGTTCAATTCTCGCAGCTTCTGTTCTTTAAATAACCATACAGTTATGAAACCCTATTGACTGTTTTGGGCCCACGTCAATTTCCAATTGCAATTCAAAGTTTTAGCCAATATTGGTGGCTGAAACAATCTTTCTTTCCCATTTGGCCAGCTTTCTTCCAAATCCTATTCAATGATATTTTCCTTCTTTTTTCTTTTTTTTAATCAAAGATTTGGAACAACAATTGGGCCCACGTGCATTTCTTCTTTGTATTTCTTCAAATTGCTTTCTCTTTTTGCTTTATTTCCAATTCCTAAAACATTAGGGAGAAAAATTACTAAATTAACATAAATAATAAGCATTTTCTAAATTAATAAAATAATAAAAATCCTATAATAAAATATAAAATATATTACTAAATACTTAACAATAAACCCGAATAAGTGATGTTTCAAAGTATATTTTCATGCACTTATCACTTGGGGTTCTCAAGTGTACCCAAGTTAAATGCATTAGTTCTGGCCGAACTGATATCAAATATGCTTGATTCGTGCAGAGTAAATGGGAATGACTCAGGCAAGTAAGCAAAAGAAATGTCTTTATTATTGGATAATGTGGAAGTACATTAAAACAAATCAGGAAGGTAAATGTCTTCATCATCTATAGACACTTATTCCTCTGCAACCAGGTTTTCCTTAAGCTTTTTGTCTTCTCCCAGAGTCAGGCTCTCCAACTTCATCAATTCTTCTTCCCAATTCTCTGCTTCCACAGCTTCTTTAGTTAGCGGTTTCTCACCCAACAAATCCTGGAAGATCTCAAATCCAGGCACCACAATCCCATTAACTTCTATCGGTTCGGGCTCACCTTGATACCCTGAAGCCTTCACAAAGTACTCCATCAATTTCAGCCTTTTCTTTTTAACCTTCGGCTTTTCTTCATCAGATGTGTATCCCAAACCCTTCCGAGTAGTCTGTCCTCTGAAATCGGGCAATTTTAAACCTTCACCCGGTTCAAACCTCATTTTTTTCATGATCCTAGCCACCCTAGGATCCACCCATTCTTCAAAATTTGCTGACACCTGAAACCTCATGAAAGGTTGTATCTCAAAGGCAGCCACAACATTATCTATCTCAGCTCGGTTGGTAACAATCTCTCCCTCATACGGGAACTTAATCATCTGATGCAAAGTAGAAGGCATGCCCCCAAGTTTGTGAAACCAAGGCCTTCCTAACAACAAGGTAAAAGTGGCTGGGATGTCCAGCACTGTAAACTCAACTTCGTCCTCAATAGGACCAACCTTGACCGCTGCTACAAATGTACCCTCAACTCCTCACTTACTGTCATCATAAGCTTTGATGGTCATACTGGAGGGGTCCAAATCCGTTGCTTTCATACCCAGCTTTGCCAAAATCTTCAACGGGCACACATTAATGGATGAGCCGTCATCCACCATCACATAAGAGGTCCTTTTACCCCTCAATTCAGCTCTGATAAACAAAGGTCTATTATGATTTCTCCCCTCAGCTGAGAGTTCTTCCTCAGAAAAAGTGATTGTCTGCAAAGCCTCCTTTCGCACTAACCCAACAAACATTGCGGGGTTGGCATCTTCCGTCACCACTATCTTGCTTAAGGCCTCAACCATGGCCCGCCTGTGCTCCTGAGATGCACACAACAAATCCCATATACTCACTTGCGCTCGGGTTTTCCTCAATTGTTGTAGCACTACATCTCCCTCGGCACTTTCCGTATTCTCAGCCACTTCTCTACCCTCTGATAACACTCATTTACCCTTATCAGTCATATCATTGTAGAAACGCCTGCTGCGTGTCATACCCATCACTTCTTCTTCATCACTACTAGAGAAGTCTGCCCAGAAACTCTTCCCATGTTCGGTTTCTTCTTCGATGTTACTATCCCAAATCCCGAGGCAAACAGCTTCGAGGTCAAAGGATTTGAGGACAAGGTTCTCGGGTAGGCCAGAGTTTATCATATAGGTTGGGGGCGGGACAGAGTGGTAATTTGGTAAAGGGTTCTGGTGTGTGTTGGGGCATTTTGTTTCAGGGTCGGGTATCTTTTTGGAGTCTATCAGGTCCAGTATTTCATGGCGGAGTCGGGCGCAATTGTCGGTGTCATGGCCCTTTTGATGGTGAAAGTAACAGTAAAGGTTTAGGTTATAATGTTATGGTGGGGGATTGGGTAATGGTTTGGGTTCCAATGGTTTTAAGAATCTTTGCCTCTTTAATTTCTCTAGTACCTTTGACATAGGTCTTCCCAAATTGGAAAATTTCCGGTTCTGGATGGCAGCAACTTCCGCAGAAACAGGTTTAGTACCCGATGTCCCCCCAATATGCCTCCTACTTAAGCCATAAAACTTTCTGTTTTCCTCATCTTCCTCTTCAATGTCCATGACAGTTTCCCTCAACTGCCGAAAGTCTGTAATCATGGAGGTCATCCTCTTCAACTTGTTGTAAATTGAGGGCTTGGTGTCCTTGATAATCATTTTAATCTGGTCCTTCTCCGAGGGCCTAGTCTGTATTTTCAACAACTGACCTCTCCATCCGTCCACATACTCATTAAAACTCTCCTCTGATTTTTTCTTAACATTCTCTAGATCCCGGAGTGACAGATCGATCTCTAGGTCAGTGACATACTACTTCAGGAAGGCATCAGCCAACTCCCTCGAATCTTCCTTCACTTTCTTCTCCAAACTGTGGTGCCACACCACGGGAGCTTCCTCGAGCGACATTCCAAACATCTTCTGCACTTGGCGCTGAGATAGGCCAACTGAACTCATGACTGATACATACTGACGGAGATGCACCCTGGGATCCCCATTCCCATTAAACTTAGCCATATCAGACATCTTGAACTTTGCCGGCAATTGCTCTTCGAAAGTCAGCGTCTCATAATCTAGTAAATCCTCATTCTTACCCCTCATCCTGCGGGTAACCGTCTCAACTTGATCCCAGAGTTTCTGTAATTCTACCTGAGACTCAGATACTCTGCATGCTGCATACTCTGCCATATCATCATCAAAAGTGGGGATATCCTCCCCCAATCTGTTCGGAGGCTCCTCTTGCCTCACATCCCCAGAATTACCCCCAGCACGAGATCTAGCTATACCAGCCACAGCAATAGTCAGGGCTTGCAACTGTTCAGTGATTTTGGCGAGACCGTTCTCTAAATGATCTATATGGGATACCTCGTTATCAGATTCACTCATGCATGTTACTATTCTTTTAGTGAGCCTTGTCCCTTCTCTAACCCAAACGGTATCTATGATGTCTATTTTGAGACATAGAGGGTGTTAACATGATGTATGTATGTTTGTATAAGGTGCATGAGATGCATGTAACATATAGAACATACTAAATCGATTAAAATTTTCAAACAAATCGGCCCATTATCATTTTAGAAGCTTTTGGGCTAACCGTCACAGGAGTGAACTCGTCCCAGTTTAAATGGCCCAACGAGTTCACATCTCATGGCAAGGAGTCCAACTAAATCCAAATGGTAATGTTCTGAACACAAGCACAAAATGGCCCATCGATATTTAGAAGCCTTTGGCCCAATCGTCATAAGATACGTTCTTGTCCCAGTTTAAATGGCCCAACAAGCCCACATCCCATGAAAAATGGTTCAAATGGATCCAAACGACGATGTTCCCAAACACAGGCATAAAAGAAAGGTAATACAAACATAAAATAATAATTTCTATAGAGTGGCCCATCGATATTTCAGAAGCTTTTGGCCCAATTGTCATAGGATACGAACTCGTCCCAGTTTAAATGGCCCAACAAGTTCGCATTTCTGACAAGAAATCCAACTACATCCAAATGAGGATGGTCCACAGGCACAAGGAAATAGTTGCTATAGGCCATATGACCCCGGTCTACTTATGGGTTTGCGGTAGTGTAGACAAAGACTCTCGCTGGCGAAGGATTGTCCACAACTAGGTCTCCCCACTCAATGGTTCGAGCGACCAAGTGAGCGCACCTTTCTTATACCTTATTGTACATGCCAACGAGTTATGGTGTGTGACTGAGGAGCGAGGCTCTCTTAAGTACCATAGCCTCTTAGGCTCTTATCGCTTGGTGACAAGAATAAACAACCAGTCTTCCAATTAGTCCATCACAATAGGCCACAAGTAAGTGATTGTCTAGGTGCCTTCACAGCTTTTCCTTATAGAAAGGTAGTGAATGAGGGAATACACCAAACCATTACCTAGCATTAAAAGTGCCTTTGATTAAACCCATTTTAACCCACAGTAAACACAGTTAATTAAAGCACAAATCATAATATTACAAGACATTATTTCGAGGCCGATTCTCTATCCCCAGTGGAGTCGCCAGACTGTGGGACACATAAACTGGGCGACGCATGATGTTCTAGGCTTGCAGCCTAGTTGGGAGTACGGAGTAGCCCGCGGGGAACTAAACCCAAGAATAATGGAGTCACCACCCGGTGTGAACCGGGAAAATGAGATTTAAGGCCGCACTCACCCCTCGGAAGGGAAGACCTCAAACCGTTGGGTTCAGAATGGTCCTTTACTTATGCCACTTGTAATAAAATGATTTATGCAATAATTTAGCCAAAGCCTAAACAACTTATTTCCAATGATAATTATATTTCTAAGTTCACATGCATGAAATTAATCATCACAACATACAACATCACATGGCAATCTCATGAACATATTTCGATCATATGATATGGAAAACTAAGAACAACCTAATCATGCTTAAGTACTCTCTTATGAATACATCGAATGGATAAATGCAGTAATACAAATAATATGATTGACTACATAATGCAAGAGAGATCACCCAAGAGGCAATTATGCATGAAATATGATGAGACAGACTCAGTTCAGTGTGTGCGCGTTCGTGTAGCGTTCGTAATGTTAGACATTATGACCCATAGCGTCACTGTTTTGTAAATGATATTGTATTATTGTACAAAATCAACTATGTGATAATGAAATTGCCTTTTGCCGTTTTGTAAAATTATTTACTTTGATATATTAATGGCAAAAGTCCATATGATTAGTTCCGTATTGAGATGATATGAGACAGTATCAATATAAAAGGTTTAATCATTAAATATCCCTAGTCGGAGTATTATCGAGATCGGACATCGATAATGCGGAATAGACTAGTATTGCACTTGTGCGAGTTGTGATGGCACAACGGCATAGTTCTCATATATTTAAGTATTGGATACTTATGCAAGTGCGATAGGAGGTTGTGTTTTACCGATGGTACGGAAAACAGCTTCGCTCTGGATAGACCCCGCGGAATCCCATTGGTAGTATGTCTGCGTGTCTATGGGAGGCCGCATCAGGGTAGGTGTATATGGTCTTAACCTAAGACTTGCATCGCTAGTACTTGCGACAATCGGTTAACTTTGGTTTTGGTGGTTCGGGGCTTTAACCGGTTCTGTGTACGCCTCTTCTGGGTTTATCGGGAATCGTAGTGTACTGGATGTGATGTCAAGATGGAAGTATCACTTCAGACATATGGAGATGATGATCACACTGGATACAGAACTAGTACTCTATAAAAGGTTGCAACCGTCGGGACAATATGACCAGGTCAGGATTGTCCGATTTAAAGAGACTACTTGTTTGATGTCCGATATATGTTTCGTATGGGGCAGACACATTTCCAGCCCTAGGCCTAACATGTGATCGTCCGATACTGGATCGATGTACGCGATACTACGGTATACTACGCTTGATAAAGATCTAATATTCCAATAAGAATATTTCTGGAGAATTGGGTAGGCATGGCGCTTTGCTAGAAGCCAACCTTGTCTTGTAAATCGGTTAAAACGTAGTACGAGGTACGTACGTGTTCGGATTATCCGACGACCGTATTTACTGCCAACATATCCGGAGATCTCTTGGGTCGCTTCCTGAAGATTCACCTATGATGTTTGATTCGAACTTTATTAATCTTGGATTAATTACGGAGAAACTTTATCTTGGATAAAATGCCTAATTAGGAGAGAGAACGATTAATTTGGAATTAATCGATAAAATAATATATTCGATATATTAAACGAAATTAGATTTCGACGCGGAATTAAAATCGGATTTTAATTCGGGCAAACGAATTAATTTAGAATTAATTCGTTAGCGATGTGAATAGTAATTTCGCTAGGCGTAATTATTTAATTCACGTCGCGACGGAAATTCGTTAATTCGGAATTAGCGAAACCGAGCCCGAAAGTGTTTGCGGACACATTCGTATTTTGAAACGAGTGAGACCCGCAAAACACATCGCGAAGTCTCATCACTTGACACGACTAGTTGATGGATGTATCTAGTCACCTTTATGGGATGATACATTGTCACTATTCTCAATGTAAGTTGGTGAGGCCATTTAATGGCTTTTTGGAGGGAAAATACTTTTCACGGTTTTTGAAGGGGTTTTACATTTACCAAAATATTTTGGTAATTATTATTCTTATCATCATTCACGTTTTTGAAACAATAAAAAGTGAAAAGAAAGCCAAAAGCCAAAACTCTCCTCTTCTTCTTCTTGCTCACGCCGTGAGCTTCCATAAGGGCAGAAAAATTGTTTTTCGTTTCTCCATTTTTGCTAGCACAATGAGGGATCAAAGGAGGTGATAGGGAAACAACCTTGGAGCTTGGAATACTAGAAGACTGGAAGCTTCTCTCCCTCTTGCTCTTGGCCGAAAGTTTCCACCTTTGAAGACTCAAGGATTCTCTTCATCTATTTTCGTCACAAGCTTTGTAAGTATGATTCTGCCATGCTTCAAGCTTTGCATGTATAAATTTGTGTATTTCTTTGCTTATACTTTCTTTGGGACTGATTATAGAAACCAAACAATGGTATCATGGAGCCTTGTTTAAGCATGAAATACATTAGGGTTTATTTGGGGAAAATTGATTGAAGCATGTTCTTGTGAAATTTGATGATAAAGTATGCTTATATGTATGATATATGATGTAATACATGATCAATTTTGAGAAAAATGCATTGGATGATTTTTCCCCAAAATGGTTGCTTTGGCCGAATGTGGAGGTGCTTCCACTGGTTTGAATTTTTCATGCACAAGTTCATTAGATGACTTAAGTATGATTATATGTATGATATATGATGTAATACATGATCAATTTTGAGAAAAAAGCATTGGATGATTTTTTCCCCAAAATTGATGCTTTGACCGAAAGTGGAGGTCCTTCCACCGAATTGAATTTTTATGTACAAGTTCATTAGATGACTTAAGTATGATTATATGTATGATATATGATGTAATACATGATCAATTTTGAGAAAACTGCATTGGATGATTTTTTCCCCAAAATTGATGTTTTGACCGAAAATGGAGGTCCTTGCACTGAATTGGAATTTTTGTTTACAAGTTCATTAGATGACTTAAAACATATACGGGATGTAGATTAGTGATTCAATCGGATTGAAAAACAAATCGAACCAAATATTCCCTCTTGGCCGAATGCAATATGACATGTTAAAGGACTTGATTTTTTGTTCAAATAAATGTTGGACATGTGTTTTGAACAAGAGATGATTAATAAATTAAATTGGTGTTTTGGAAATATTTGGTTTAATGAATTAATCATGAATTTACACTCCAATTAATTGAATTTTAAAATTTGGAATATTAAAATTTAATTAATGGGCTTAATTGTAAAAATGGGCTTTAATGTTTAATTGGGCCTTATTGGCTTGAAATTGATTTTATGGCATTTAAGGGTGATTCCTTATTTGGGCTTGGTAATTGGGTTTGACCCACATTGAAAAATATATGCGACATGGTGTCTCATACGGTTTGAGCATATGGATTCACAATCGGGCCAATCCAAGTGATAGTCACTGGATTGATATTAAGAACATCCATTAGTTTCTTAGAGAACTAATGATGTTCTCTTAACATATGGAGAAGAAGAAACTTTAAGTGACTGGGATCACTACTGCAAGTTTCCTAACCGATAAAGACGACTATAAGTCGTAACAACGGTACAATAAAGTTTGAATAACGGAACAGTTAGCTGGAAATCTTCCAAGCAAGATACTGTTACCGAATAAACAACAAATGCGGGTTATTGCTGCAGCTGAGGCAGCAATAGAAGCCATTTGGGTCGATAACAAATCTAATTAGATTAGATATAGTTCTTTTAGCAGCTGAGCTAGGCTACAACACATGCTAAAGAATTAATGGTCTCATCAACGATCCAGATATATACTTCGATATTCATCTGATTCGTTCGGATAATAAATCGTGGCGATGTGATGATCGAATAAATCGCATCAGATGATAATCATGCAAATCCGCTGATGAAAGCCTTTTCTCAGCAGTTTGAGCCAACCGTACATAGTTCGGGTGGTAGACACTCGAGTGACTGGCTATAGGCCAAGTGGGAGATTGTTGGACAATTATGACCCATAGCGTCACTATTTGTACAAATCATGGTGTTGTTGTACAAATTAACTATGTGACAAAAGAGATTGCTCTCTTATCATTTGTGATTAGATCAAGAAGTGTAAATGATAGGAGGTGCCTATGATTGTTCCTGGATTGATAATGATATGAGACAGTATCAGTCCACGAAGAATAAATCATTAAATATCAATAGTCAGAGTATTATCGAGATTGGACATCGATAAATGTGTAAAAGACTAGTATTACACTTGTGCGCATTGTGAGGGCACAACCACATAGTTCTCATTTATTTGAGTATAGGATACTCATGCAAGTGTAATAAGAGGTTGTGTTTTACCGATGGTACAGGAAACAGCTTCGCTCTGGATAGACCCCCTCGGAATTCCATTGGTAGTATGACTATGTGTCTATGGAAGTCCGAAATTAGGGTAGGTGTATTTGGTCTTAACCTGAGACTTGCACCGCTTATACTTGCGACAATCAATATACTTTGGTTTTGGTCGTCCAGGGCTTTAACCGGTTTCTATGTATGCCTCTTCTGGGTATATTGAGAATTTTAGTGTGTTGGGTGTGATGTCAAGACGGAAGTGTCACTCCGGTCATAGTGGAGATGATGGTCACGTAGGATACGGGACTGGTTCTCTTAAATGCTGCAGCTATCGGGATATTATGACAAGGTCATGTATATCCGATTATAGAGAGTAGTTACCAGACATCCGACATGTGCTTCGTACGGGGCAGACACAATTCCAGCCCCAGGCCTAGCACGTGATCATCCGATACTGGATCGACATAAGTAATACTACGTATACTACGCCTGATATAGATCGCTTATTCCTGTAAGCATGTTTCTGGAGAATTAGGTAGGCATGGCGCTTTGCTAGAAACCAACCTTGTCTTGTAAATCGGTATAAACGTAGTACTAGGTACGTACGTGTTCGGATAGTCCGACAACCGTATTTACTGCCAACATATCCGGGGATCTCATGGGTCGCTTCCCGAATATTCACCGATGACGTATGACTCGCACTTTATTAATCTGGGATTAATTAGATGAGAGAGAAAATTAATCTGGGATTAATTACGGAGATATTTTATCTCAGATAAAATATCATTACGAGAGAGAAAATGATTAATTTAGAATTAATCGATTAATTAATATATTCGATATATTAAAGGAAATTGGATTTCGATGCGGAATTAAAATTAGATTTTAATTCGGGCGAACGAGTTAATTTAGAATTAAATTGTTAGCAACGTGAATAGTGATTTCACTAGGCATAATCATTTAAATACGTCGCAACGAAAAATTCGTTAATTTGGAATTAGCGAACCTGAGCTCGCGATTGTTTGCAAGTGCATTCACATTTCGAATTCGAGTGCGGCACGCAAGTCAAATCAAGCGTCAAATCATTAGTCGCATCATGCGTCAAATCACATGTCACTTTGAGTGATGTGACAAGTTGTCACTTGATTGATTGATGTTGGTGGTTGAAGGCATTTATTGTTTGACTTTTGAAAATTGAAAAATGGTATATGTTAAATGATTTTTGGAAATTAATAAACCATTACAACTTTTTCATTTCTCTCTCCTTAGCTCACGTTTTGGAGCCTCTTTCTTCTCCATCTCTCTCTCGGCATTACAACCATTTTTCTTCTGTTTTGGTTCACCGAAAATGGCAAGAAGGATCTATGGAATTTTGTGGCAAAATTCCTAAGTGCTAGCACACTCTAGGAGACATACAAAGGTGATAGGGAACTCACTTCATGAGCATGGAAGTTTATCACAAAGCTTGGATCTTCAAAGGACATCCATGGCCGAATTCAAAGGACAACAAAACAGCCCACTGCCGAGCTTGGAGGAGGAAGAAAATGAGTTTTGTTCATCACCGCATCGACTCAACCGATCATTTTGAGTATTCCGCAACTCCCTTGAATGTATTCACTGTTAGACATTATGTCCCATAGCGTCACTGTTTGTAAATGATATTGTATTATTGTACAAAATTAACTATGTGATAATGAAATTGCCTTTTGCCGTTTTGTAATTTTATTTACTTTGATATATAAATGGCGAAAGTCCATATGATTAGTACTAGATTGAGATGATATGAGACAGTATCAATCCATAAAGGTTTAATCATTAAATATCCCTAGCCGTAGTATTATCGAGACTGGACATCGATAATGCGGAATAGGCTAGTATTGCGCTTGTGCACGTTTTGAGGGCACAACGGCATAGTTCTCATATATTTAAGTATTGGATATTTATGCAAGTGCGATAGGAGGTTGTGTTTTACCGATGGTACGGAAAACAGCTTCGCTCTGGATAGACCCCGCGGAATCCCATTGGTAGTATGTCTATGTGTCTATGGGAGGCCGCATCAAGGTAGGTGTATATGGTCTTAACCTGAGACTTACATCGCTAGTACTTGCGACAATCGGTAAACTTTGGTTTTGGTGGTTGGGGACCTTAACCGGTTCTGTGTACAACCTCTTCTGGGTTTATCGAGAAGCGTAATGTACTGGATGTGATGTCAAGATGGAAGTATCGCTTCAGACATATGGAGGTGATGATCACGCAGGGCACAGAACTAGTACTCTATAAAAGGTTGCAACCGTCGGGACAATATGACCAG
>SKCR01012268.1:0-12931 GCA_019454045.1 Zanthoxylum bungeanum
TCAAATTTTAAATAGTAAATATATTATATTTAAGGGAGATTAATCTAAATAGTAACAGTAAAAGAATTACCTTTCACCTTAGCAAGGAGAAGTTACCTCATCATGGTTGAATAGTAAAACTGAAACAGTAAAAACAAGATAAATTACTATTACTATTACAGAAAGTAATTACTATTACAAAATTAAATTAATTACAAAACTTAAATTAAAAGAGATTAGAGAGAGAAACTCCCGATTTACATCAAAGAAATGAGAGAGAATGGTGCAACTAAAACTGAAATCTCGAGCTCAATTTATAGACAATTTTTGGTCCAGCGTCGCGACGCTGAAAATGCACTAGCGTCGCGACGCTAGCAACAGTTTCTGGAGTCCACGCGTACGTTGACCACGCGGCTGTCGCACAATAATTGGTGACATGTGTCACGCTCTGGTGGCTGGCGATGCGGTCCAATGAAATCGTGCCACGTGTAATCTTGTGATTGGGTGTAAATTCGGTCTAATAGAATGGTGACACGTGGCATGCTCTGATTCGTTGATTATTCGGTCCAAGAGAGAGGCGACACGTGGCACGCGGTTTGGGTGGTCCAATGAGGTGATGACACGTGGCATGCGGCGCATGTTAGCAAGGGCGGCGCACGTTAGCAAGATCCGGCGCACGTTAGCAAGTTCCGGCGCACGTTAGCAAGTCCAACCTATCAGATTTTGACACGTGGCAGACGGCGCATGTTAGCACATTCGGCGCATCCTGGGAGTCGCGACGCGTGATTATTGGCGTCGCGACGCGCTAAAGACCAAAATATCCATGTTGACGCATTTTTGTCTGTTTTTGCCCCAAATTGCCTCCAGTGCTTTCCAAACTTTATTTATCTGCAAAATAACAACAAAACACATCAAAACGTTCACAAAACTCGAGAAACTATACGAAATATTAGGTCAAATGAGTGAGAATAAGTGATATAAATACAACTCATCAACAGTATCAGTCCACGAAGGATAAATCATTAAATATCTCTAGTCAGAGTATTATCGAGATTGGACATTGATAAATACGTAAAAGACTAGTATTAAACTTGTGCACATTGTGAGGGCACAACAACATAGTTCTCATATATTTGGGTATAGGATACTCATGCAAGTGTGATAGGAGGTTGTGTTTTACCGATGGTATGGGAAATAACTTCGCTCTGGATAGACCCCTGCGGAATCCCATTGGTAGTATGACTATATGTCTATGGGAGTCTGCAATCAGGTAGGTGTATTTGGTCTTAACCTGAGACTTGCACCGCTAATACTTGCGACAATCAATATACTTTGGTTGAGGTCGCCAAGGGCTTTAACAGGTTCTGTGTACGCCAATGCTGGGTATATTGAGAATCGTAGTGTGTTGGGTGTGATGTTAAGACGAAAGTATCATTCCAGTCACATGGAGATGATGGTCACATAGGATACAGAACTTGTTCTCTTAATTCGAGCTATAGGGATATTATGACAAGGTCATGTATATCCGATTATAGAGACTAGTTGCCAGACATCCGATATGTGCTTCGTACGGGGCAGACACAATTCCATCCCCAGGCCTAGCACGTGAACATCCGATACTGGATCAACATACACAATCCTATGGTATACTACGCTTGATATAGATCGCTTATTCATGTAAGCATGTTTCTGGAGAATTGGGTAGGCATGGCGCTTTGCTAGAGGCCAACCTTGTCTTGTAAATCGGTACAAACGTAGTACTAGGTACTTACATGTTTGGATAGTCCGACGACCGTATTTACTGCCACAATATCCGGGGATCTCATGGGTCGCTTCCCGAAGATTCACCGATGATGTATGACTCGCACTTTATTAATCTGGGATTAATTAGAAGAGAGATAAAATTAATCTGGGATTAATTACGGAGATATTTTATCTGGGATAAAATATTAATTAAAGAGAGAGAACGATTAATTTGGAATTAATCGATGAAATAATATATTTGATATATTATGCGAAATTGGATTCGACGCGGAATTAAAATTAGATTTTAATTCGGGCGAACGAATTAATTTAGAATTAATTCGTTAGCGATGTGAATAGTGATTTCGCTAGGCGTAATCGTTTAATTGCGTCGCGACAGAAAATTCATTAATTTGGAATTAGCGAACCCGAGCCCAGGATTACTTGCGAGCGCATTCACATTTCGAATTCGAGTGCGGCACGCAAGTCAAATCGAGCGTCAAATCGCTAGTCACATCAAGCGTCAAATCACATGTCACTTTGAGTGATGTGACAATTTGATTGATTCATTGATGTAGTAGTTGAAAATCACTTTTTTCTTTTTGCTTTTGACTTTTGTTTTTTGAAATTTAAAATGGTAAATGCTTTATTAATTTGGGAAATTATAAAAGCATTTTACAATTTTATTTTCAATAATCTCTCTCTCTCCTCACTTTACGTTTTCTCCTCTCCCTCTCTTTCCCTCCTTCTTCTTCACGGTTTGGAACCGTTTCTTCTCTAAAATTTTCTGGTTGTGACCGAATCTATGAGAAGCAAGGAAGAAGATATGGTGCTAGCACACACTTGAGTTATACATAGGTGATAGGGAAACGAACACATGAGCTTGGAATCCATTCTTGGAGCTTGAAGCTTGGAGCTTCAATGGAGTCATCAATGGCCAAATTCTTGGAGGAGTTTCACAGCCCAAACCAAGCAGCCCACTGCCATAGAGAGCTCACTGTCGAGCTTCAACAAAGAGGAAGAAATGGTTTTGTTCTTCGTAGCATCAAACCGTTCAATGTGAGTATGTATTCCGCCTTACTCCTTTGTGTATTCATGCGAATTTTGTGCTTGATTTCATGATCTTGGGACCTAATCTAGAAACCAACAGTGTTTCCGTGCCTTCTCATGAATAGACTTGACCAAGTCGAACTTGCACTTACCATCCAGACCAACCCTCTCATCAACGAGGAAAGACAATAAATCAAGAGGCATTAGTGGGTTAAAACCATACACAAATTCAAAAGGAGAATAAGAAGTAGTGGAATGAATATTACGATTATATGCAAACTCAATGAAAGGCATACATTCTTCCAATGACTTCAAATTCTTAGAAATAATAGTACGTAGCAGTTGAGACAAAGTCTTATTGACGATTTCAGTATGAACATCAGTATGTGGATGACAAATGGTGGAAAAAAAAGTTTAGTTCCCATCTTACCCCATAGAATTTTCCAAAAGTGACTTAAGATATTATTAAAGACCTATTTTGATGAATAAAATTTCATAACCTTATTTAGAGAGAAAATCAATTTTCGTGACTTAAGTTGCATGAGTTTAAAGTGACAGTTTCAAAGTTCAGTGATTGAACAAAGATTCATCAAAGGGTTGACATTCTTTGTGCGTCCTTTTGCTAGCAAGATTCATATAGGCTATCTCCAAGGGTTTTCAAGGACAAGTTCTTCGAGGGTCTAAGGGTTTTTGGAATGAGTTTTGTCTTTACAAAATCAAGGCTCATATTAATATTCCTGTTGAACTATGCTATTTAATCATCATTTAATTATCGATTAGTCAACGATTAATCGTAAATCACTACTTGAGCGATTTGACCCGATCGATTTTGGCTAATTCTTATTTATTTGTTGGCTTCCTAATGAATGTTGGTTTCTTAATGAGCTAAAATTAGTTAAGCCATTTGCTTGGGGGAGGAAGCTAGAATTTATGAGTTATGGCGTGAGTGGTTATGGGTAGTTTAAGGTTATTTCTGACTTTTTGCATTATTAGGGTTTGACTTATGTTATTATTAAAGACTTGTTTTTATGAATAAAATTTCAGAACCTTATTTAGAGAGAAAAACAATTTTTGTGACTTACATTGCGTGAGTTTAGGAGCGAAGCAGGGTTTATCGCTATACATATGAGGTCGGCGACCACTACACTGTTGGGCTCGTAGCCCTTAGATAGTACAAATAGTCCCATAAGGGACTAACTGGAGAATAATGGAATTGCCACCCGGTATGAGACACCAAGAATGATTTAAGGCCACACTATACCCCTCGCAAGGTCCGACCTTAAACCCGTTTGGGTTCGGAATAGTCCCTTACTGATACTAATATAATATTTACGCTCAAATAAGATATCCATATATTTTATAATGCAGTCACATGAAATACAATTTATAAAGTACACATAATTGTACAAACAAAAAAAGCGGTAAAAAAATAAATAAAGTTTATATGTGGAAATAAAATATCACAACAGTAATTAAACAAGCTAAAACATGTTAAAACACGTATTCGGTGGGCTTGGCCGGACATGGCCTAAGGTCGGTCGGATATAGCATTCGGTCTTTATGTCCGACCGAACTTACTAGGAGTATGGCCGGATGTACTGCGTAGTATAGAAACACTGAAATGTTGATATGCAATAATAGGTATAATAAACATGCATTATGGATTCATTCATAACGAAATAGTCATCTCACAGTGGTACGTGGAGTTGTATCCTGAGTACGGACCATACTACCATCCATTTGGAATCAGCTACGAAACTTACGTATGGTTTTCCTGTTGGACAATTATGACACATAGCGTCACTATTTGTACAGATCATGATGTTGTTGTACAAATTAACTATGTGACAAAGGAGATTGCACTCTTATCATTTGTGATTAGATCACCTAGATGTATAAATGATGAGAGGTCCCTATGATTTGTTCCTGGACGGAGAATGATATGAGACAGTATCAGTCCAGGAAGGATAAATCATTAAATATCCCTAGTCAGAGTATTATCGAGATTGGACATCGATAAATACGTAAAAGACTAGTATTACACTTGTGCGCGTTGTGAGGGCACAACATCATAGTTCTCATATATTTGGGTATAGGATACTCATGCAAGTGTAATAGGAGGTTATGTTTTACCGATGGTACGGGAAACAGCTTCGCTCTGGATAGACCCCCTCGGAATTCCATTTGTAGTATGACTATGTGTCTATGGAAGTCCGAATCAGGATAGGTGTATTTGGTCTTAACCTGAGACTTACACCGCTAATACTTGCGACAATCAATATACTTTGGTTGAGGTCGTCCAGGACTTTAACAGGTTCTCTGTACGCCAATACTGGGTATATTGAGAATCGTAGTGTGTTGGGTGTGATGTCAAGATGGAAGTGTCACTCCAGTAATATGGAGATGATGGTCACGTAGGATACGAGACTAGTTCTCTTAAATGCTGCAGCTATCGGGATAAAATGACAAGGTCATGTTTATCCGATTATAGAGACTAGTCACCAGACATCCGACATGTGCTTCGTACGGGGCATACACAATTCCATCCCCAGGCCTAGCACGTGATCATTCGATACTGGACAGAAATACGCAATACTACGTATACTACGTCTGATATAGATCCTTTACTCCTGTAAGGATGTTTCCGGAGAATTGGGTAGGAATGGCGCTTTGCTAGAGGCCAACCTTGTCTTGTAAATCTGTATAAACATAGTACTTGGTACTTACGTGTTCAGATAGTCCGACGACCGAATTTACTGCCAACTAATCCGGGGATCTCATGGGTCGCTTCCCAAATTCACCGATGACGTATGACTCACACTCTAAATTAATCTGGGATTAATTAGAAGAGAGAGAAAATTAATCTGGGATTAATTACAGAGATATTTTATCTGGGATAAAATATCATTAAATAGAAATAACGGTTAATTTGGAATTAATCGAGAAATTAATATATTTGATATATTAAACGAAATTGGATTTCGACGCGGAATTAAAATTAGATTTTAATTCGGGTGAACGAATTAATTTAGAATTAATTCGTTAGCGATGTGAATAGTGATTTCGCTAGGCGTAATAATTTAATTATGACGCAACAAAAAAATTCGTTAATTTGGAATTAGCGAACCCGAGCCCGGGATTGTTTTCGAGCGCATTCGCATTTCGAATTCGAGTGCGGCACGTAAGTCAAATCAAGCGTCAAATCGCTAGTCACATCAAGCGTCAAATCATGTCACTTTGAGTGATGTGACACTTGATTGATTGATGTGATTGATTGATTGATGGTAGTTGTTGGAGTTTTGGAAGGCTTTTCCATTTGACTTTTGGAAGCCAAAAATGTGGTAATTCACTTATTTATTTTTGGAAAATATATAAGTGTTGATATACACTTTTCCAACTAATTCAACACTATCTCTCTTCTCTCTTTCTCTCTACAACACACGCCCAAGGGGCTGTAAAAAGCTTACTGGTTTCTGTCAAGAAACCGTGAGCAGTGGGAACCAAGAGTGGGATTTTGTGGCAAAATCTCAAGTGCTAGCACACTTACGAGACATGCGAAGGTGATAGGGAAGTCTACCCATGAGCCGGGAATCAAATGACGAAGCTTGGAGCTTGTTTTCTTGTTGATTGAAGGCCGAACCAGTGAGCTCAAAAACTGCACTGCCGTGAAACCAACCAGTGGGCATAATTTCGTTTTTGTTGCATCTCGCGTCGCTCAACCGATCGATGTAAGTATTCCGCAACTTCTTCGATTTGTATTCGCACTTGATTCATGCTTATTATTGATCTTGGGACCTTAATAGAAACCAACAATGGTATCAGAGCAAGGTTTGAGCATGAAATATTTAGGGCTTAAAATTTTGGGTAAAATTGATTTGAGCATAAATTATGAAATTGGATGATTAAGTATGCTTGAATGTGTTTTATATGATGATTGATTGGATCAATTTATTGAAATAATGTTTGGAACATTTTTCCCCCAAATATTTGGGCTTGGCCGAATGTAGTGCCCTAATGTGTTCTTGGTGATTTTTATTTTTTAATTCAGTGGATGAGTTAGAATCAATTAGGATGTTGATTTAATGTCGATTGTGGAATTAATTGGATTGAATTCGAATCGGACAAAAATCCCCTCCCTTGGCCGAGACTTTGAGCATGTAAAATGGGTTTGATTTTAATCAAAATGTGTTTGGACATGTGATGGTGAAAAAGAGCATGATTATTTGTATATTTATGTTTTAGAAATGTTATTTGGGTAATTAATCATGTTATACACTTTGGTTAATTAAATGTGAAATTGGATTTTTATGTTTAATTAAATTGGGCCTTAAAATTGGATTTGGGCTTTAATGTTGTAAATGGGCTAAATGGGCTTGGTAATACTAAGTTAGGTTTAGGCAAATTGGATTGGATCCAATTGGGCCCAAAACCGCATCCATAAAGCCCAAATGCGACTTAATGAACCTTTAAAGTTTAATTGGGCCTAATGGGCCAAGATTGATTTCTAGGCTTTATGGGTAACTCCCGGATTGGACTTTGGTTATTCGGTTTGACCCGAGTTGACCAAAAGTCCACGCCTTAAGAAATTAATTAAAAGCCCATTGGACTTTAATTAAATTGACGTTGGACGTTAAATCGGGCTTTGAGACCCGTTGCGATTAAATTTGGAATTTAAGTCGTAAAAGTTCATTATTAAAGTGTAGTATTTAATTTGGAATACTTTACTTTTTACTTGATTTTCATTTCGTATTTCTCATATCAGACTTATTTTTACGCATTTAAGGTGTTGCTAGTTTTATCACAGTTATTTCGTGAAAAGAGTATGTTTTAAGAAATGTTTTCGAAAAAGTATTTTAAAAGCTTGAGATTTATGATTTTCGAGGCATGAGGGAAAAATCCACCTCAGTATGAAACTTATCACAAATATGGAATTGATGGAAATGACATGTGCACATGTAGAGGACTGAGGGGACGGCGATACGTAACATCCCCAGATCCTAGTTCAGGACTAGGGATGAGAGATGCCCCTAGATCTTAGTTTCAGAGCTTGGAGGGTAGCATAAATCCGTACCCCCAGTTATAGTTCAGTGAGTTGGGAGAGGACGATACGTAACGCCCCAAGACCACTAGTTTTAGGGACATGAGTGGCATGCTTTGGGGGACGGCGATACGTAACACCCCAAAGTCATGGATTTACATTCCTGGCTCTAGTTAGGCGTATGGGGGGACGACAATACGTAACGCCCCTATACGTCAGGTTTTCAGAGACAAAGACCAGTTTTTAGAAACAGTTTTCAGATACAGTTTTCAGAATAAGTCCCAGAGAAAGGTTTTCTAGAATTAACGTTTTTCCAGAGAAATTAGTTTATAAGAGATTTCCAGAAAAGCAGGCTTAAGAAAAGTTTATCAGAAAGAAAGAAGTTGTTTTCAGTTTATAAAAGAGACTTTCAGAAAAGATAATTTTTACAGAAGAGATTTCAGAGAAGATTTTCATAAAAGAGTTCAGAGTTTTCAGACAAGAAAAGAGTTTTATTAAGCTATTTCTGAACTTTGGTTTTAAAACCAAACATTTTCATAACAGTTTTTCAGTTTTCATTTTAAATCATCCACTCTCTTAGATCGTTCAACGATCTAACCCACCACTACCAGTATTTTATTTTGCAGGTAATTCTGGAGGACGAGTTTGAGGGGACAGATACTGATGACAGTCACTAGTGGGTTTAGTCCACCAGGTCGAGTTAGGGTTTAGTCCAGACAGTGTTATAAATTGTTGTGTGGTATATAGTTGCTTAGTAAAGAATGTGCATGTAAAGATTTATAGATGATCATTACTAGGTCATAATGTATATTGAATTTGTGTTTTTAGTTTGAAAACTATTATGCATTCAGGAGATTAAGTTGGGCATCAGTTCCGTGAATTAGCTTATACATCAGATGAGTTAATATTGATAGAAATTCAAAGGCTCAGGGGGATAGTACGGCCTATTCCCTGCAGTAGCATCACTCAGAATGAGGATGTTACAAAGATGGTATCAGAGCATGGTCTAGGGAGTCAGTGACTGCAGTGGGCAGAGTACTAGGGTCTGGTATACGCAGTATGTCCGGGATACCAGTATACGAGGCACTACCTCTGATGTGATCCAGAATTAGCTCTGTTTGTTGGGCCAAGTTAACTTGAAGTTGTGGTTGATTGCATGGCTTGGTTAGATTGGTATATTTGGGCCATTTTGGTGGATTTGGAAGATTACTTGGGGTATAGAGTTTGGTCCATGTATGAGACATTATATGAAGGCCTTATTATATCTAAGTCAAGAATGGAATGGGTCTTGGACATGCATGGGCTTCCTTGATTGATTTTGGGCTTAATGTCCGAATGGTGCATTAGTAGTGGTGAGATTTACGCAGTCTTCGTATTTTGGATGTAACGTTATCATACGATGTCAGATTTTAGTGATTCAAGTTGCATTAGAAAGACGACTCATGGATCTACAACTTTGTAGCTTATGGAAAACTCCAATTCGGAATTATTCATGGTCCAAATACGGATTCAAGTTATCCCTACAGCTTTTATGTTAATATTTTTTAAGGTTATGTAATGTTTAAGTGCTGGGCTGAACTTTAATTAAATTATAAAGCCCATGTACGAAAATTTGAAGGATTTTATTTGTTATTGGGTCTATTCTACTAGGGTTTTATTATGTTTAAGTAGAATTAGGGTTAGCCACCTATTTAAAGGGGCATTATTCTTCATAACAAAAAAAACATATCTTTTTATAAAAATCACTATTATCTTGAGACTTGAGTAACCCTCAATTTATTCTCATTGACTTTGGCTTATCAAAGGCTTGCTAACCCTTTGTGGTGCCCCCTTAGCACTCTAGGTTTCTATTGCTTGCTCTTCAGAGGTTTAGAGTTTTGATTCCGTTCTGCCTTGGCTTTCTTGGAACCATTTCAATCTTTTGTGGGTTTGCTTGGCTTTGTTCCAGGCAGGTTTTCATCAATTGGTATCAGAGCAAAGGTTCCAAGGTCATATTTTATCCTTTTATTTTCTTTGTGTTTCGTTTATTAAAAAATAAAAACAAAACAAAAAGTTTCATCTTTTGTTTCCATTCAGTTTTGCTTCTTGTTTTTATCTTGTCTTGTTTCCATTGGTCTTTTCTTCTTGTGTTTTGTTATTGCCTTATTTCAATTCAGTCATTGTCTTAATTGTATGCCTTTGTACAATTTCCTTGTGTTCTTGAGTCATTAGAGTCAAAAAAAAAAAAAAATCCAAAAAAAAAATCAATTTTACTGTCCAGAACTTTTTCAGCTGCGCACCAAATGTTGAACAGCCATATCTTTTAATCCAGAAAGAGCTATGAGACCCATAATATATCGATTTATAAGTACTCGAGGAGAGGAATTCGATAATGGTTGGCCGAACTCTGTCCGTTTATATTTCGAGTCTCAAAATCTCTTTCAAACATTAGTTTCGAATTCTGTCCAGTTTCAGTTTAGTGTGTGTTCTTGTTTTGCTTTTGGTGTTTTTTTTAGTCCGTTTCTTTATGTTTGTTTTCGTATTCTTAGTGATTCTTTGAGTCTTTAATCATTGTTGGTGTCTTTCAAGTAAGAGGTTGATTTATATACATAATCTGATGGACAAAAAGGGTATTTATCTTTCGCATGAGATGCCTTATCAATAGTAAAGTGTGTAATATGATTATTAATAGAGGGAATCATACAAATTTAGCTAGCACTATCCTTATGGAAAAATTGGGATTACCACTGATACCTCTTGATATACCTTATAAGTGGATGAGTGATTTTGGAGAGTTCGAGGTTGATAAGCAGGTTGTGGTTAGTTTTGCAATTGGGAAGTATGTTGACCAAATAGTGTGTGACGTGGTTCCTATGTGTCATACACATATTTTATTGGGTAAGCCTTGGTATAAATTCAATAAAATAGTTTATGATATGGATAAGAATATTTATAAATTTAGGTATGGTGAAAAAAGTATCAAGCTTGCTCCTTTAACCCTACAAGAGGTCTAGAAGGAAGAGTTGTACATGCAGAGGAGTGAAGAAGAGTGGGCTAAAAGTAAGAGTGAGATTGCTGAGTTTAGAATGTTAATAGGAGAGCTCCCTGAATTGATAGAGAAAAATACGTTTGCAAAATGTGAAGTGAAGAAGGATATTAGCGTAGTCTTGAGTAATGAAATGAAACATGTTGACGTTTCTATGAATAAAAGCGAGATGGTTGATGATGTTGATGAAAATGATGATAGTGATGTGAGCAATAAAATTAATGATGCTCAATTGGTTGTTCATGATGCCAATGAGGTGCTTGAAGTTACTGTTAAGGGTTAATATCATATGAAGCAATTTGATTTTGGTTTTGAGGTCATAAGTTATGAGGTGCAAAAAGTTCATGTGGCCGAATATGTAGAGTGTGATCAGATTAAGGACGAGTGTGTTGATTATTTGAGGAAGCGACATGGACATGTTGAGTTTATTTTAAATGAGGTTTCAGATGTGAAACTAGTTGGGAATCTCTTTGGGGTTGCAAGTGGAGTTAAGAATGAGAGTAGGAATGGAGAGATTGAGATGGGAAAAGTATTGAAAAAAAGTCATTCCTTGACTTTATTAACTTTTGCTCACCATAACCATTCTTTCCGTGTGATTTTTTTTTATTCCAGGATTATCGTCACATTGATCTTGTCATTTTTATCTATGATCCAGGTTCGGATTCGAGGTCGAATACTTTTCAAGAGAGGGAGAATGATGTGATCCAGAATGAGCTCTGTTTGTTGGGCCAAGTTAACTTGAAGTTGTGGTTGATTGCATGGCTTGATCAGATTGGTATATTTGGGCCATTTTGGTGGATTTGGAAGATTCCTTGGGTTCTAGAGTTTGGTCCATGTATGAGACGTTATATGAAGGCTTATTATGTCTAAGTCAAGAATGGAATGGGTCTTGGACATGCATGGGCTGCCTTGATTGATTTTGGGCTTAATTTCCGAATGGTGCATTAGTAGTGGCATGATTTGCGCAGTCTTCGTATTTTGGATGTAAATTTATCATCCGATATCTGATTTTGTGATTCAAGTTGCATTGGAAAGAAACTCATGGATCTACAACTTTGTAGCTTATGGAAAACTCCAATTCGAAATTATTCATGGTCCAAATACAGATTCAAGTTATCCCTACAGCTTTTGTGTTAAATATTTTTTAAGGTTATGTAATGTTTAAGTGCTGGGCTGAACTTTAATTAAATTATAAAGCCCATGTACGAAAATTTGAAGGATTTTATTTGTTATTGGGTTTATTTTACTAGGGTTTTATTATGTTTAAGTAGAATAAGGGTTAGCCACCTATTTAAAGGGGCATTATTCATCATAACAAAAAAACATATCTTTTTAATGAAAATCACTATTATCTTGAGACTTGAGTAACCCTCAATTTATTCTCATTGAATTTGGCTTATCAAAGGCTTGCTAACCCTTTGTGGCGCCCCCCTAGCACTATAGGTTTCTGTTGCTTGCTCTTCAGAGGTTTAGAGTTTTGATTCCGTTCCGCCTTGGCTTTCTTGGGAACCATTTCAATCTTTTGTGGGTTTGCTTGGCTTTGTTCCAGGACAGGTTAGTAAGAATTTCTGAATAAAACCTCTCCAATATCCGATCCTCAAGTACGTCCTCAAAGTCCTATGAACATGTTAGTAAGAATTTTTGAACTATTCGGATAACCTTCCTTATGAAGTAACTTTATTCTTTGAAAATCTTTCTGTAACCACCTTGGTTCAATTTCGAAATATCCAAGGCAAGTTATGAATATAGACAGTAACATCTTACATATATTTACTCAATAAAGTAGGAAGAGAAAGAGAAAGCTACAAAGAAAAGTACAAAGGGATAGATAGATGATCAAAAGAACATGTAGTAGAGGTTCAAGCAATCAGATTTAATAAGAGATAAAGATGTAGAAACAGATAAATAAGGATGTATCAGAACCTATAGTAGTAAGGGAAATAGGATAAACCTGAGCAAGAGTAAAATGTCTGATAAACTAGAGTGAGTTTTCTTTTCTTTTCATAGAGTTCTTTTCTCTTAGGACAATTCTTCCAAGCGAATCCAATAGCTTCCGAATACATCGTGGAAATAGCAAGTTTTCCCCGAATCATGAA
>SKCR01012269.1:0-19320 GCA_019454045.1 Zanthoxylum bungeanum
TATACAAGAAGGTTAGTGGGAGAGCACTTACTTTTATTGTCCTTTATGTCGACGACGTATTGCTTTAAGCAATGACTTCCCATGCTAACGTCGGTGAAAGCTTGGATTTCATTAAAATTCTCCATGAAAGATCTGGGAGAAGCAGCCTTTATTCTTGGAATAAAGATCTACCGGATAGATCTAGAAAGCTGCTTGGACTCTCCCAGAGTACATACATTGATAAAGTGTTGAAGCGATTCAACATGGAACAATCCAAGAGGGGATTGGTTCCAATGGTACGTGGTACCTCTCTGTCAAGGACATGGTCCTAAGACTCAGGAAGAGAGAGACAACATGAGTCGGATACCGTTCGCCTCGGCAGTCGGATCGATCATGTATGCCATGATATGTACACGACCTGATGTCTCATATGCTTTGAGCATGTGCAGTCGCTATCAGGCCGATCCAGGTGAAGGTCACTGGATAGCAGTTAAGAAAATCCTAAGTATTTTTAAACGAACTAAGGATGCTTTTCTTAATTATGGAGATGGAGAACTTACGGTATCTGGGTATACCGATACAAGTTTCCAAATCGACAAGGATGACTACAAGTCGCAATCCGGGTACATTTTTTTTGTTGAATAAGGAGCAGTGAGCTGGAAATCTTCCAAGCAAGATACTGTTGCCGATTCAACAACAGAAGCGGAGTACATCGCTGCATCTGAAGTAGCAAAGGAGGCAGTTTTTGGATCCGAAAGTTCCTAATCGGATTAGGAGTAGTTCCGTTAGCAGCTGAGCCCGTTCCTTGTATTGTGACAATAACGGGGCTATAGCAGAGGCTAAGGAACCAAGGTCTCATCAACGGTCCAAGCATGTTCTTCGACGTTACCATCTGATTCGAGAGATTATACATCGTGGCGATGTAAAGGTCGAGAAGGTCACATCAGATGACAACATTGCAGATCCGCTAACGAAGGCTGTTATTCAGCAAGTTTTTGAACGACACATACATAGTTCGGGTATTAGATGCTTGAGTGACTGGCTATAGGCCAAGTGGGAGATTGTTAGACATTATGTCCCATAGCGTCACTGTTTGTAAATGATATTGTATTATTGTACAAAATTAACTATGTGATAATGAAATTGCCTTTTGCCGTTTTGTAATATTATTTACTTTGATATATAAATGGCGAAAGTCCATATGATTAATACCGGATTGAGATGATATGAGACTATCAATCCATAAAGGTTTAATCATTAAATATCCTAGTCGGAGTATTATCGAGATCGGACATCGATAATGCGGAATAGACTAGTATTGCGCTTGTGCACGTTGTGAGGGCACAACGGCATAGTTCTCATATATTTAAGTATTTGATATACTTATGCAAGTGCGATAGGAGGTTGTGTTTTACCGATGGTACGGAAAACAGCTTCGCTCTGGATAGACCCCGCGGAATCCCATTGGTAGTATGTCTGCGTGTCTATGGGAGCCGCATCAGGGTAGGTGTATATGGTCTTAACCTGAGACTTACATCGCTAGTACTTCGACAATCGGTAAACTTTGGTTTTGTGTGGTTGGGGACCTTAACCGGTTCTGTGTACACCTCTTCTGGGTTTATCAAGAATCGTAGTGTACTGGATGTGATGTCAGATGGAAGTATCACTTCAGACATATGGAGGTGATGATCACGCAGGACACAGAATTAGTACTCTATAAAAGGTTGCAAAACCGTCGGGACAATATGACCAGGTCAGGATTGTCCGATTTAAAGAGACTAGTTGCTTGATGTCCGATATATGTTTCGTACGGGGCAGACACATTCCAGCCCAGGCCTAACATGTGATCGTCCGATACTGGATCGATGTACGCAATACTACGGTATACTACGCTTGATATAGATCTGATATTCCTATAAGAATATTTCTGGAGAATTGGGTAGGCATGGCGCTTTGCTAGAAGCCAACCTTGTCTTGTGAATCGGTAAAAACGTAGTACGAGGTACGTACGTGTTCGGATTATCCGACGACCGTATTTACTGCCAACATATCCGGAGATCTCTTGGGTCGCTTCCCGAAGATTCACCAATGACGTATGATTCAAACTAGATTAATCTTGGATTAATTACGGAGAGACTTTATCTTGGATAAAGTACTATAAATAGAGAGAGAACGATTAATTTGGAATTAATCGTAAAATTATTATATTCGATATAATAATCGAAATTCGATTTCGACGCGAAATTAAAATTAGATTTTAATTCGGGCAAACGAGTTAATTTAGAATTAATTCGTTAGCGACGTAAATAATAATTTCGCTAGGCGCAATCATTTATTTAAATTCGATTTAATTAACGTCGCGACGTAAGTTCGGTATTTCGGAAATATCGAACCCGAACGCGTGAGTGCACGTGGGCCCACTTTCATTTGGAAACGTGTGGGGCCCACATGACACATGTCATATTATACATTATTTAATTGTGATGCATTGCATGGAGATAGTGTACAATGCACTCAATGGTTTTGCATGGAAATTGAGTGTTTGACACTCTAAGCCATTGCATGATTTGTGTCATAAGTTTATTATTAATTTAATAATATTATGGCATAAATATAAGTTGATTTTTGAAATCAAATCCCTCACTCTCCTCTCTTTCCTCTTGACCGAAACTGTGAAGTTTCACAGCCCTCTCCACTTTTCTGTTTTTGTTGCAAAAACTTGAAGAAATTGTGTTTTGTTTGGAACATAAATTCACACACAAGGCTAGCACCTTCAAGGGATCATACAAAGGTGTTATGGGAAACTAATTCTTGAGCTTGAAGGATCAAAGAAAGCTTGGAGCTTCCCCACTCACCTTGGCCGAAACCTTCACTGCACAAAGGAGAAAATTTTCATTTCATCAACGCATCGCATTTCCGATCTTTGTGAGTATGATTCCGCCATACTTCATCTTTTAATATATATATTCATTGTTGTATTTAAATGCTTAATCTTTCCTTGGGACATATAATAGAAACCAACACATAGTTCATGTGTTAGATGCTTGAGTGACTGGCTATAGGCCAAGTGGGAGATTGTTGGACAATTATGACCCATAGCGTCACTATTTGTAAAAGACATTGTGTTTTTGTACAAATTAATTATGTAGCAATGGAAATTGCCTTTTATCATTTCGTAATTAGATTACTTAAATGTGTGAATGATGAAAGTCGTTATGATTAGTTCCGGATTGAGATGATATGAGACAGTATCAATCCACGATGGTTTAATTATTAAATATCTATAGTCGTAGTATTATTGAGACTGGACATCGATAATGCGGAATAGACTAGTATCGCACTTGTGCGTGTTATGGAAGCATAACAGCATAGTTCTCATATATTTAAGTATTGGATACTTATGCAAGTGTGGTAGGAGGTTGTGTTTTACCGATGGTACGGAAAACAGCTTCACTCTGGATAGACCCCACAGAATCCCATTGGTAGTATGACTATCTGTCTATGGGAGTCCGTATCAGGGTAGGTGTATTTGGTCTTAACCTGAGACTTGCATCACTAGTACTTGCGACAATCAATACGCTTTGGTTTTGGTCGTCCAAGACTTTAACAGGTTCTGTGTACACCTCTTCTGGGTTTATTGAGAATTATAGTGTATTGGATGTGATGTCAAGACGAAAGTATTACTTCAGTCATATGGAGATGATGATCACGCAGGGATACAGAACTCGTTCTCTAAGGGTTGCAACCATCGGGATAATATGACTAGGTCATGATTATTCGATAATAAAGAGACTAGTTGCTAGTGATCTGATATATGCTTCGTATGGGGCAGATACTATTCCAGCCCCATGCCTTGCATGTGACATCCGATACTGGATCGCAATACGCAATACTACGTATACTACGCCTGATATAGATCGTATATTCCATTAAGAATATTTCTGGAGATTTGGGTACGTATGACGCTTTGCTAGAAGCCAACATTGTCTCGTAAATCGGTAAAAACGTAGTACTTAGTACGTATGTGTTCAGATAGTCCGACGACCGGATTTTCTGCCAACATATCCAGGGGTCTCTTGGGTCGCTTCCCGAAGATTCACCGATGAAGTATGATTCGAGCTTAATTAATCTGGGATTAATTGCGGAGAGACTTTGTCTCAGATAAAGTACTATTTGAAGAGAGAGAAAGATTAATTTAGAATTAATCGTTAAAATAATATATTTGATATATTAAACGAAATTAGATTTCGAAGCGGAATTAAAATTAGATTTTAATTCGGGCAAACGAGTTAATTTAGAATTAATTCGTTAGCGATGTGAATAGTAATTTTGCTAGGCATAATTATTTAATTAAATTCGATTTAATTACGTCGCGACGGAAGTTCGTTAATTCGAAATTAGCGAACCCGAGCCCGGGAGTGTTTGCAGGCCCACTCGCATTTGGAATCGAGTGGGGCCCACATGTCACATCATATGTCACATCACTTGTCACTTTAAAAGTAACTTTTTGGTGATGGGTTTAGGTGAAGTTGTTGGTGACTTAATTTACACTCCATTTGAAAGCTTTGAATGACTATTACCAAATCCACTTTTGGTATATCATTTACTTTGATTTTTGAAATAAAAAACACAAGTCTTCTATTCTCTCTCCCATTGCCGAAACTAAAAAAAAAATTACTCTCCCATTTGTTCTTCATTTGGCCTAATGGTAGCAAGAACAAGATCAAAAATTGTGGCAATTTTTGAGTGCTAGCACACACATCAAAGACTCAAAACAAGGTGTTAGGGAAACCAACTCAAGAGCTTGGAATCCACACAAATATTGGAGCTTGGACATCATTTCTTGGAGGAAACCTTGGCCGAACCTAGAGGGTAATTTTTTTATTGTTTGACGCATCCTAAAGCCGATCAATGTAAGTGTATTTCTGCCACTTTTCTTTGATTATTCATTCACATTTCTATGCTTATTTTGATCTTGGGACTAAACCTAGAAACCCAACACTAACTAAGACTTGGATCTTATAGGTCAACCTGATAGGGTAAAACCTATAGGTTTCAAGTGGATCGACACAATGAAGAGATGTGTATTTGGAAGGTACAACCCTTCAAAGCTAGGTTAAGGGCCAAATGTCATACCTAGTAAGAGGAAATCGACTAAGATGATATTTTCTCACCATTAACCATGCTTAAATCTAATCGCACTCTTTTATCTATTACCACATATTATGAATATGAGATATGACAGTTGGACATCAAGACAACATTCTTGAATGGTACTCTTTATGAGAGCATCTATTTTATACAACCAGATAGATTCGTTCCTAAGGTCAAGAGGAAAAGGTTTGCAAGCTGCAAATTTCTATTTAACTTTTTGAGTTTCATGTATTAGAAGATGATATAACATGAGTTTAACTTGTATGGGAGTTCATAACTCAAAGATTGTAAAATTAGAGCATTTGTTCAATTATATATGGATATGTTGGAGGAGTATAATTTGTGATTTGATGATACTAGATAATGGCCAGTTTTGAGTGTAATAAGAATTTCTTGTGTGAAGGTTTTTGTTTGGGGGTTGTTGGAATTTCTATGGGCAGTTACAATGGAGAACTATTTCTTGGCCCTAAAACCAGGCTAGTGTCATGACGTGTATGGGCTAGCGTTGTGACGCCGAACATGTGAATACTTTCTGTCTATGATTTGGTCGTGAGGGCGTCATGATGCTCGATTAGCGAGTCGCGATGCTCAACCTCCGACGTCACGACGTGAAATATGAAATACTCTCTGACTTGGTCTCATTGTATGGGCATCGTGACGCACAAGACCCGGTGTCGTGACGCTTGACAGAAATAGTTTCAACCCATTTTAATTTTATCCTAGGATGTTAGAGGCACCCTAAAGGACACGTGTACAACATGGATGCGCATCCACTACATCCACGACCTTGATTAGCTTCTTAGTTTAATTATGCTAACCATACTCGTATACATGACGAATTAACTTTTCCACAGGAGTTCCTTCAGTCGCGTCCAGGATCATTGGCAATAGTTGTCAATCAGTGAGTAGATATTTCCTTTTAAGTGAATATTTACTTATTTGCTTTTGATTTGAGACTTACTTTTAATCACTTTAGGGCGTTAGTCAAGTTGATTTCCAATTATTTAATGAACGAGAATGTTTTGAAATTTTTTTAGTTTAAAAGCATGATTTAGTGATTTTTTGAGGCATGGGGGAAAATCCCACCTCAGATGTAACTTAGAATTGATGGATCCTGTAACGTGTGCTCACGTAGTTCAGGAGTAGGGGGATGACGATACGTAATGCTCATATATCATAGTTTTAGGTCAGAAAGATGGCATGGATTAGCATTTCAGGCTCTAGTTCAGTGGCTTGGGGGACGTCGATACGTAATGGCCCAAGACACTAGTTTAGGTGTATGGGGGACGGCGATACGTAACGTCCCCATGGATCAGGTTTTCTACAGATTCTCATACATCTCAGATATATGATTTTCAGAAAGAACAGTTTTATGAAAATGCCTTCAGAAAGAATTCAGTTTTATGAAAGATCTCAGAGTTTTACAAAAAGAAAGAAATTTCCATAAAAGTTTTACAGAAAGAAATTTGTTTCCATACAAGAAAAAAGATTTCAGACTGATTAGTTTTCTTGAGATATTTTCAATTTCAGAACAAACATTTCAATTATTATTTTTAACTGTCCACTCACTAGGTCTTTCAAACGATCTAACCCCTTACTCCTAGTTTTTTCTATTTTACTGGTTTACCCGAAGGACGAGCTTGAGAGGATGGATACTGATTGCAGTCACTAGGGTGCTTAGGTTCACCAAGTCAAGTCAAACGTACAGTTCAGTTGGAGTTAAAGTAAAGTCATGTATCAGACATTTATATAGTAGAGATGGTGTGTGTAACAAGTCAAAGTGTCTATACAGCGTTATAAAGTGTAATGTGATCGAGTGTATAGTTATAATTAACAAAATATTTTTATGTTGTTGAGTTGGGCAATGGCCTTTATATATGGGTTTGTATTTGAGACGAGATTAGTAGTGATGATCCCATTCAGAAAGTCAGAGGCTCAGAAGGTAGGTCACCCTATCTCATGCCGATAGCATCTTCGAGAGATGGATGTTACAAATATTTTGTTTGTTGAAATGTTGGATTTGACAAAATTAGAAATTGGTTGCACTTGACCGAAAATGGGATATGAGGGTTTGGGATTGTTAAGGCTTAATGAGGTTGACAAATTATAGGTTGTATGATAAAATGAAGGTTTAGTTTGAATCATTTTGATGAGTTAAGCCTGTTAGGGTGTGTACTTATGCATTTTGCGATAATAATGTATCGGTTAAGCATTTGATTAATTGAATTACATAAATCATGGCCGTATGGGTGTGTATTGGTCTAGGCTTGGTGTTGTGATGATGGTGATGTTATAATGCCTTGTCTTGATAAAATGTATTTGTGTGATAATAAAGTATAGGTTAAGCATTTGATTAATATTGATGAACAAGTGATGGTGATAAAATGTATATGTGTGATGTGGGTAAGGGCCATGAGCCTCTGGTGTTGGTTATAAGAATATAAATTTATTTAAGAGTTGTTAGGATGTTCTTGGGTGTTAATTAAACATGAATTATAAATTATTGATATGGTTAATTGCATGGACAAGAAATAAGTTTAGCAAGTTGAGAAAATTGTAAAAAATTGATGTGGAAGAATTAAGATCATGGTTCATGTTTAAACTTCTAATTGATCATTATAAAATGGTTATGTTTTTGCTTCAAGTGTAGGGATTTTTAGGGGGTATTACCAGGTAACGCAGCGGAACGCGAAAAATCGAATTTTTCCGATTTCAATAATTTTTCTTGGGTAATTAAAATAAATTAATTTATTCTAATTACTCAATACTCAAAAATTCAATTTTTTTCCAAAATCCAGAATTTTTCCTTAATTGTGGTGACACCCAAAAAAGTTTACATTTTAATCATTTTAGTCTTAATTTGTCAAATATAAATTAACGTGATTTCAAATCACTACCAAAATGATTTATACATGTCACATACATCAAAATACAACTCACAATAAAAAAAAACCCATATTTTCTCAAAAATGCCGTGAGCACCTAAAATTTTCATCTTTGTTCATTTTGGTCCAAATTTGTCAAAACAAGTTTATATGATTTGCAATCAACACCAAAATGATTTTTAGATCTTATATATATATCATAAAACAACACATATATGAAAAGTCCCAATTTATGGTTGAGGTAAGTGTTGGTTTCTATTAAGGTCCCAAGATCAATAACAAGCATGAAATGTGTGCGAATACAAATCAATGAAGTTGCGGAATACTCACATCGATCGGTTGAGCGACGTGGAGACGAACAAAAACTTTTCTTCTTCCTTTCACTGCATTCGGCAGTGGCAGTGAGCAGCTCACAGGTTTTGGCTCGGTTTTGGTCCTACGTCAAGGTCCAAGCTTCGTTGAACGATTCCCGGCTCATGGGTGGACTTCCCTATCACCTTCGCATGTCTCTCGGAGTGCTAGCTCTCGATGATTTTGCTGCAAAACCATCACACTTGCTTTCCTTGCTCACGGCTTTGACAGAAACCAGTGAACAATTTTTGCCCTCTTGGGCGAGAGAGAGAGAGATGAGAGAAAATAGAGAATTGCGTTTGTTGGTTCCAAATTTCTGTATTAAATACTCAAATGTGAATTTCAAATTCATTTGGAATGAATTTGGTTTTCAAAAAGTCAAGCCTTAATGGCACCAACCACTTACATCACTTCCCATCAATCATGAATAGTGACTTGAGTCAATCACTCAAAGTGAAAGGCATTCATCACTTGATTGACGAATGATGTGATGCTAGATGCGAATAGCGATTTGACGCTAGATTTGACTTGCGTGCCGCACTCGAATTCGAAATGCGAATGCGCTCGTAAAAAATCTCAGGCTCGGGTTCGCTAATTCCAAATTAACGAATTTTCCGTTGCGTCGTAATAAATGATTACGCCTAGCGAAATCACTATTCATGTCGCTAACGAATTAATTCTAAATTAATTCGTTCGCCCGAATTAAAATCTAATTTTAATTCTGCGTCGAAATCCAATTTCGTTTAATATATCGAATATATTAATTTATCGATTAATTCCAAATTAATCGTTATATCTCTTTAATTGATATTTTATCCCAGATAAAATATCTCCACAATTAATCTCAAATTAATTTCTCTCTCAACTAATTAATCCCAGATTAATTTAATTTGTGAGTCATATTTCATCGATGAATCTTTGGGAAGCGACCAATGAGATCCCCGGATATGTTGGTAGTAAACTCGGTCGTCGGACTATCCGAACACGTAAGTACCTCGTACTACATTTATACCGATTTACAAGACAATGTTGGCTTCTAGCAAAGCACCATGCCTACCCAATTCTCCATAAATATCCTTACAGGAATAAAGGATCTATATCATGCGTAGTATACGTAGTATTGCGTATTTCTGTCCAGTATCGGATGATCACGTGCTAGGCCTGGGGCTGGAATTGTGTCTGCCCCGTACGAAGCACATGTCGGATGTCTGGTAACTAGTCTCTATAATTGGATAAACATTACCTTGTCATTTTAGCCCGATGACTGCAGTACTTAAGAGTACTAGTACCGTATCCTACGTGACCATCATCTCCCTATGACTGGAGTGACACTTCCATCTTGACATCACACCCAACACACTACGATTCTCAATATACCCAGCATTGGCGTACACAGTACCTGTTAAAGCCCTGGACGACCGCAACAAAAGTATATTGATTGTCGCAAGTATTAGCGGTGCAAGTCTCAGGTTAAGACCAAATACACCTACCCTGATTTCGGACTTCCATAGACACATAGTCATACTACCAATGGAATTCCGAGGGGGTCTATCCAGAGCGAAGCTGTTTCCCGCACCATCGGTAAACACAACCTCCTATTACACTTGCATGAGTATCCTATACCCAAATATATGAGAACTATTCGTTATGTGCCCTCACAACGCGCACAAGTGCAATACTAGTCTTTTACATATTTATCGATGTCCAATCTCGATAATACTCTGACTAGGATATTTATGATTTATTCCTTCGTGGATTGATACTGTCTCATATCATTCTCAATCCAGGAACAAATCACAAGGACCTCCTATCATTTATATATCTAGGTGATTTAATCACAAATGATAAGAGTGCAATCTCCTTTGTCACATAGTTAATTTGTACAACAACATCATGATCTGTACAAATAGTGACGCTATGGGTCATAATTGTCCAACAATCTCCCACTTGGCCTATAGCCAGTCACTCGAGTGTTTTACACCCGAACTATGTACGGTTGGCTCAAACTGCTGAGAAAAGCTTTCGTCAGCGGATTTGCTTGATTATCGTTTGATACGATTTATTCGATCACACATCACCGCGATGTATGATCCAAACGAATCAGATGATTATTGAAGTATGTATCTGGATCGTTGATGAGACCATTAATTCTTTAGCCTGTGCTCAAGCCTAGCTCAGCTGCTAACAGAATTATATTTAATCTAATTAGTTTTGTTATCGACCCAAATGGCTTCTATTACCGCCTCAGCTGCAGCAATAACCCACATTTGTTGTTTATTCGGTAACAGTCTCTTGCTTGGAAGATTTCCAGCTCATTGTACCGTTATTCAAACTGTATAGTACCGTTTGCGACTTTTAGTCATTTTTATCGGTTTAGGAAACTTGCAGTAGTCATCACAGTCACTTCAAGATCTCCTTCTCCACAGTTTAAGACAGCATCCTTAGTTCACTAAGATACTAACGGATGTTCTTAACATCAATCCAGTGACTATCAGTTGGATTGGTCTGTTTGTGAATCCATATGCTCAAAGCGTATGAGACACCAGGTCGCGTACATTTTTCAATGTACGAGTTCTCGGAGAGTTTTCTCAAAAGCCAAGTTTTCACCGATTGTTTTTTGAGAATATCATTTCCAAGAAATACACATATTATCATTATTGTATAGGACAGCCACTGTCAGTGCGCTCCCACTAACCTTCTTATATACACAAGAATCATTTCATTTTGAATTAAATCGTAAACCTTATGATTACATCAACAATAATTCCAAGAACCTATGTTTGCTTCAATCCAAACATGGATCGAACAACCTGCAAACCTTGTTTGCTAGTTTGGTACGACAAAACCGACAGGATGTTGTAAACATCCTCCTAAAGGTTTCCTTTTCAGGAAAGCGATCTTCCCGTAAAGCTGACATATTTCATAAATGAAACATGGAACATTAGCAAGCATTATCCAAATGGATTTACCGTGGCAATAGGTAAAAGGTTGAATCGTAATCAACACAATATTGATAACTATACCTTTCCGCTACAAGCTTAGCTTAGTACGTTGGTATCTTGCCTTCCATGTTTGTCTTCCCTGAAGACTTATACAGTACCAATAGGAACAATGCCTTGCGGTACATCAACTAGTATCCAAAATTGTTGATATACATGGAATCCATTTTGGACTCATGGCACTTTGCCATAATAGGGAGTCTATACCTTGTATCACTTCCTCATACGTAGTCAGTTGGTATACCTCAAAAGATTGACATCTTTACGAGGTGAGATCATAAACCATACCCCAGGTTGTTTTCTGACTCTCTCCGACATACGTGGTTCTTGTATATTAGAAGATTAATGATAATAGTTTCATCCTTGATGAACTATTTGTGTTCCATTAGGAATCGGTGCCTTGAATAGTATCACTCCGATTTTCATCCGGTTTTATTATCCTCCCACTTACCACTGCATATAGGTCTTCCTCTCAAGAAAAACCGCATGGTGAGCAACAATCTAATTGTTCTCTGGTGAGATGTATAAGTACTATACTTTGGTATCCCTAGGATAACTGATCGGCGTAAACACACATGTATAACGCAAGCGCACGTATCGTTCAAGTAGTATAAAAATATCGATTCCACGAGGACTTAATTCCTACTGTTGTTATTAATTGTTGAATCTATTTATTTACAAATATATAATTAAATGGAGAAGAGAATGATTTTTTGATTGGTTGAATGTGGTTTTCCTTAATTAAAATAAATAAAATAAACAAAAGAAAATACTAAGGAAAATAACAAAAGACTCAAAGATCTAGGGTTGTGAATCTTTCTAATATCTTTTAAAAGATGAGTGATTATTGTATGTTTGTTTAATAAATCAGTTTTCTAACCTGGAACACGAAATTATGCAAAAGCCTCTGTCGATGGTCAGACGCAAATACCCAGTTTAACCCAATTGAACCATATATATATGTCAACCAAATTATCTGGATTCAATAAGTTTAAGTTCCAATTATGGCTACCCCCGCCCGACAGGTATATGTCTATCTTGTTAGGAAATCTATTAAAGGGTTATCTATCCTCAAGGAAGATCGTGGGCTATTAAGTCTAAGGCTGAAACCTAAAATCCCTATGTCTAGTTCATTTTAGATTTACCACATCAATCTTATTGGTGATCAGACAACAAGAAGCATTAAGCTTAAGACTTAATAAATAAACCTTTAAATTACCCAAACTATAAAATAACCCCTTATAAACCGGTGATATTAGAATTCATCACAACCCCAGATAACTAATAAATAACTAGGGCTAGTAAAGACTTTAAAGTAAAAGACATAAAGTAAAAATGCTGAAAAGTAAATTGCTGAAAAGTAAATGACGGAAAGTAAATGCTGAAATTAATATTGAAAATTAAATGCTGAAAGTAAATGCTGAAAGTAAATTACTGAAAAGTAAATGCTGAAAGTAAATTGCTGAAAAGTAATTGCTGAAAAGTAAATGCTAAAAAGCAAATGGTGAAAGTAAATTGCTGAAAAGTAAATTGCTGAAAAGTAAATTGCTGAAAAGTAAATGCTGAAAGTAAATTGCTGAAAAGTAAATAAAGTAAAAGTACAATAAAAGAAAATGCTGAGGTAAAAGGATCCACTTTTATTACTTCTATTTTAGATATCTCCCTTAATATAATATATTAACTTTGCATGATAATAAGAACTAGCCATATAGGCGGTATCCAGATTAAGTCAATTAATAATTAATTACCAACCGACCAATCAGGCGGTATCCAGTTTAGTGAGGTTAAAACCAATTTAAATAATTACCAACCGACCAATATGGCGGTATCCTCGTTAAGTCAGGTTTTAACTAGTTTATATATTATAATTAAGGGAGATTAATCTAAATATTAGTAATAAAAGTTTTACCTTTTACCCAGTAAAGGGGAGTTACCTCCTCATTACTGAAAAGTAAAAAAACTGAAAATTAAAGAAAGAAAAGTATTGTGCGTAAAAGTAAATTGCGGAAAGTAAAAACTGAAAAGTAAAGAAAAGAAAGGGAGAAAGCGGAAATTAATTACTGAAAGCTGTAAATAAACAAATAAGATACAATCTTCTTAGTATTCTTAGGGAATTCCTTACAAGAAAGTATAAATTTACAAATGAAATGACTTGGTATTTATAGACAAAATTTTGCCTCCATCAAATCATCCACCAAATCCATTATTAATTGCTCCAGTAATTGCTCCATCAAATCCATTATTAATTGCTCCACTAATTGCTTATCATGTTTGGTGGTGATTTGATAATTTTTATTATTTATTTATTAATTTATTTTTTCCTTTGAAAATGATTGAAAAATGACTTTAATAATTACACACAACACACTTATGTATGATTCATCAATTTCGGGCGTGAAATCTTCAAAATTCGAAATTATTTTGTCTTTCCAAGTTGTAGATCTTTGAGTCTGCTTTAATCTGTAACTTTAATCAGCTCAATCCGATATCGGAGTAAATAGTTATGCCCAAACTACTACAGATGAACAAAACTGGAATTTCCAAAACTGCACTTCGTTAAAACGCCCTTTCAAGTTTCCAATCTCCAAAATTAATATGTCAAGTCCAATTTTTGCCCTTATTTGACCCATATTTCGTCCTAAATGATTTCACTAAGTCCCAATATTATTTTATCTGCAAAATAAACTAAAACATATAAAAACGTTCATCAAACCCAAGAAATTAAACAAAATATTAAGTAAAAGGGGCGGTAAATATTGATATATTTTCCACTCATCACACGCCCAAACCTAATATTTTCCTAGTCCTCGAGCAAAACAACAAAATAAAATACAAGAAAAAATTAAAATTAAACTAAGCCACTTTCGTAGGGATCACGGTTACATTTAGCATATGCATCAAGCCTTTAAACCCCTAGGTGTCCCTAGTGGACGAGTTATAGTATCGTGAGGGCTTACAGCAACGATACCCACAAACGTTTTACAAAAGTAAAAAGATAATAAAACTAATGCACAAAAAAGCAAAAAGACAAGAGAAAAGAGAATAAAGAAGTTTGTGACTAATCAGGTGAAACTTCTACTCCAAATTACTAGTTGTTTTCTTTCTTTCTAAATTACTGAATAAGTAAATTCTCCGATTATATTTACCATTCTCCATATGCACATCCAACATAATATTAAACAACTCATTTTTGCCCACAACAGTCACAAATGCAGTTGATAAGAGAGTAATATTTTTGTCCTAAAGTTCTATGAGATTTCACACCTTTTTGCAGCAATGGAATAATTTTTCTAATTTTTCTGATTTTTTCTTTGATCTTTTATTTATATACAATATCTTCCGTCTATGTAGCGAGTGTTGGGTCGGTGGCTCCCAAATCAGTTGGCTTTAGGGCACCAGTTGTTAAGACACCCCTACGGACTTAATTACTCAGACTTCAGATATATATATATTTTTTTGCAACATCATTGATCCATGTAGCGAGCTTTGGGCCAGTGACTCCCAAACCAATTGGTTTTAAGGCACTAGGTGTTAAAACACCCTTACAGACTTAATAACTCGGATCTCAGATGTTTTTTTTTTATTTTATTTTATTTTATTTTTTTACTCCATCACTTTTTGAGATGCTTCCTCCAATTAAACTAGAGCACTAAATATTACAAACTTTTCAATTTTAGCTCATGTCCGTATGTTATTATGTATGTTGATAATATCTGCTAACTTAACATATGAAGATCCATTTTAGTCCATTTTATGGAGAATTTACAAATTAAATAATTTAAAATGAAATAAACAAAAATTAAGTTGTTCCGAAATAGGTTTGAGATACGTCTCAGAAGTGGAAACTCCTTACTCAGCTATCCCTTACCAATTTCACCCTTTTAGTCAAAATAAAAATACAAAAACACAAAATATTTTTTGTAATTTTTGAAAATTTTTCAATTTGTTTTTTTTTTTTTTTTGTATTTTTTCAAAAAATTTTGGACTAAAAAAAAAACAACACACAAAGTAAAAACAAAGTACTGATCAACTAATTCCCTCCCCAAACCTAAATGAGACATTGTCCCTAATGTCTTAAACAATAGAAGAAGAGTTTAGAAGATAATACCTGGTTAGCTGAAATTTTAGGAAATTAAAGGTTAAGATCCAGATTAATCCAACGCCTCTTACCATGATCGTCTTCAGACCAATTTATCTTTGAAAGGATAGGGTCAACTTGTGTTTCATAGGCTAAGAGTTGGTCAATTAGATCCGGAGTAGTTCTGGCAGTGAAGAAGAGTTCTTTCATAGGTTTTGACACGAACCCATTTCTTCGAGCATCATCAAGAAACACACAAAGAAAATCATAAAATCCTTCAACGTTGTACAGTCCAAGCGGTTTCTGGTGTATGTTCAGGTTCACCCTGTTGGATAATATGACCCATAGCGTCACTATTTGTGCAGATCACGGTGTTGTTGTACAAATTAACTATGTGACAAGGAAATTGCACTCTCATCATTTGTGATTAAATCACCATAAATATATATAAATGAAAAGAGGTCCATATGATTAGTTCCTGGATTGAGATGATATGAGACAGTATCAGTCCACGAAGGATTAATCATTAAATATCCATAGCCGGAGTATTATCGAGACAGGACATCGATAATGCGGAATAGGCTAGTATTGCACTTGTGCGCGTTGTGAGGGCACAACGACATAGTTCTCATATATTTAAGTATTGGATACTTATGCAAGTGCGATAGGAGGTTGTGTTTCACCGATGGTATGGGAAACAGCTTCGCTCTGGATAGACCCCTCGGAATCTCATTGGTATTATGACTTTGTGTCTATGGGAGGCCGAAATCAAGGTAGGTGTGTATAGTCTTAACCTGAGACTTGCATCGCTAATACTTGCGATAATCGGTAGACTTTGTCTTGGTGGTACAGGGCTTTAACCGGTTCTGCGTACACCGCTTCTGGGTTTATCAGAGAGTCGTAGTGTATTGGGTGTGATGTCGAGACGGAAGTATCACTTCAGTCATAGTGGAGATGATGTCACGCAGGATACGGTATTAGTCTCTTAAGTGCTGGCCGGCCATCGGGATATTATGACAAGGTCATGTATATCCGATTTTAGAGACTAGTTACCAGACATCCGACATGTGCTTCGGACGGGGCAGACACTTATCCAGCCCCAGCCCTAGCACGTGACTATCTGATACTGGGCCGATATGCACAATACTACGGTATACTACGCTTGATACAGATCTATATATTCCTGTAAGAATATTTCTGGAGAATTGGGTAGGCATGGCGCTTTGCTAGAAGCCAACCTTGTCTTGTAAATCGGTATGAACGTAGTACGAGGTACTTACGTGTTCGGATAATCCGACGACCGTATTTACTGCCAACATATCCGGAGATCTCATGGGTCGCTTCCTGAAGATTCACCGATGATGTATAACTCGCACTTTAATTAATCTAGGATTAATTAGAAGAGAGAGAAAATTAATCTGGGATTAATTGCAGAGATATTTTATCTGGGATAAAATATTAATTAAAGAGAGAGAACGAATAATTTGGAATTAATCGATAAAATAATATATTCGATATATTATAAGAAATTGGATTTCGACGCGGAATTAAAATTAGATTTTAATTCGGGCGAACGAATTAATTTATAATTAATTCGTTAGCGACGTGAATAGTGATTTCGCTAGGCGTAATCATTTAATTACGACGCGACGGAAAATTCGTTAATTTGGAATTAGCGAACCCGAGCCCGTGATTATTTGCGAGCGCATTCGCATTTCGAATTCGAGTGCGGCACGCAAGTCAAATCGTGCGTCATATCACTAGTCGCATCAATCGTCAAATCAAATGTCAATTTGAGTGATGTGACATGTTGTCACTTGATTTGAGTGATTGATGTAGAAGTTGAAAAAGCAACATTTTCTTTTTACTTTTTGACTTTTTAATTAAAGTAATATATATATGTTTTATTTAATTTACTTGGTAATTATTATAAACATATATATTAAAGCTTTATCTTCTCTCTCCAACATGCAAGAAACGCACTTCTCTTTTCCCTCTCTTTTCTTCTTCCTTTCCTTCACGCTTGGAACTGATTTCTTTCTTGTTTTTCTGGTTTTTGCCGAATCAAGAAGAGAATAAAAGGATGAAGACTTAGTGCTAGCACACACCTTGGGTAATATTATGGTGATAGGGAAACGAATTTGTGAGCTTGGAAAGCTTGAAGCTTGGAGCTTCAATGGTGTTCATCCATGGCCGAATTTTTGAGGTTCAAATAGGAGCAAAACCGAGCAGCCCCTGCTGTTTTTGGAGGCCAAACCGAGCACCTACAAGGAGCAAAAACGCATCTTGTTCTTCCTAGCATCAAACCCATCAATGTGAGTATATATTCCGCCTTACTCCTTTGTGTATTCAACTCGTTTTTATGCATGTTTGTGATCCTTGGGACTTGATTTAAACTGAACAATGGTATCTTGAGCTATTGGTTGCATAAAAACGAATTAGGGTTCTTGAGCTAAAATTGGGCCTTTTTGATTTAAGCATGATTTTGACAAATTGTTTGTTTAAGAATGCTTGTATATGATTTAATTAGAGTTATATGTAATCAATTTGATGAAAAATTAATTGGATGATTTTCCCCAATTTGCTTAATGTTGGCCAAAACTTTAATTTGGGTAAACTCAATTTGAGCATCAAATGATTAAATTGTTTAGTATAGTATGCTTGAATGAGGTTGAATTGATGTTGCGCATAATCAATTTCATGAATTTGGTTGGATCCATTTTTCCCCAAATTTTGGGCATGACAAATTTGGGTAAACTTGATTTTGAGCATGTTTAATGAAATTGGATGATTTAGAATGCTTAAATGTTGTTTAATTGATGATTGATTAGATCAATTTGATGAAAAGTGTTTGGAACAATTTTTCCCCAATTTGCTTGTGATGGCCGAATTTTGCAAGGCCCTAATGTCTTGGTTTTCTGATTTTTTGTTCATTGGATGACTTAGAAATCATTTGGGGATGTTGAATTTATGTTTGATTGGGTTCAATGGATTGAATTTGATTTGGGCATTTTTTTTCCCTTTATGGCCGAGACTTTTAGCATGTTTTATTGGGTTTGATTTTGATTTAATTATTCTGGACATGATTAATTGATGATAAGCATGATTAATTGGACATATTTGATGTTTTGGAAATTTGATTTGGGTAATTAATAATGCTATGCACTTTGTTTAATTGAATTGTAAAATTGGATTTGTAATTTAATTAAAATGGGCCTTAAAATTGGATTTGGGCTTTTAAGTTGTTATTGGTTTATTGGACTTTGTTGTACAAAGTTGGTTTAGGCCAAAATTGGTTGGATCCAATTAGGCCCAAACCGCTTCCAAAAGGCCAAATGCGACTAATGAACCTTTAACGTTTAATTGGGCCTAAATTAATTTATGGGCTTATGGGGTAACTCCCGGATTGGACTTTGGTTGCGGGTTTGACCCGAGTTGACCAAAAGTCCACGCCTCAAGAAATTAATTAAAAGCCCATTGGACTTTAATTAAATTAATATTGGATATTAATCGGGCTTTGAGACCCGTAACGATTAAATTTGGAATTTAAGTTAAAGGTTTATTTTATAAAGTGTAATATTTAATTTGGAATTAAATAATGAATTAGAATTAAATGCGTATTAAATTGGATTTAATTATGTAATTTAATTTAATTCGTGGAATTCGTACTTTAAGTACTTATTCGCAAAACGAGTTTGACCTCGAACAAATCAAATCTTTGTTTGAACATTGGATGATCACTAATTATCAAGATTAATTAATTTGATTAGATTGATTGATAACATGCTTGTATGAATACATGGTTGTGATGTTTGAATAATGTATATCGGATGGATATTAGCCGGGGGGTGATTTTGGAAATTGTAATAAATTT
>SKCR01012270.1:0-12943 GCA_019454045.1 Zanthoxylum bungeanum
AAATAATATTACAAAACGGCAAAAGGCAATTTCATTATCACATAGTTAATTTTGTACAATATACAATATCATTTACAAACAGTGACGCTATGGGACATAATGTCTAACAATTTTGTCCAACAGATATTTTATCTGGGATAAAATATCATTTAAAGAGAGAGATAACGATTAATTTGGAATTAATCGGCAAATTAATATATTCGATATATTAAATGAAGTTGGATTTCGACACGAAATTAAAATTAGATTTTAATTCGGGCGAACGAATTAATTTAGAATTAATTCGTTAGCGACGTGAATAATGAGTTCGCTAGGCGTAATCATTTAATTACGACGCAACGGAAAATTCGTTAATTTGGAATTAGCGAACCCGTACCCAAGATTATTTGCGAGCGCATTCGGATTTCAAATTCGAGTGCGGCACGCAAGTCAAACTAAGCATCAAATCGCTAGTCGCATCAAGCGTCAAATCACTTGTCACTTTGAGTGATGTGACTTGACAATTTGATTGATTGAGTGATGTATGTGGTTGGCATTTAAAGCTTTAAAAGTTTGACTTTTAAAAAGAAAAATGTTTGGTATATGTTTTTGTGAAATAAAATACCAAAACAATTAACACATTTTATTATCTCTCCTCTCTTTTCCCTCTTCTCCTCTCACGTCATTTCTTTCTTTCTTCTGGTTCTGTGAACTGCCGAGAGATGGAAGGAAAAAAGGAAGCAAGTGCTTAATTTTTGGGGCAAAATCAAGAGAGCTAGCACTCCGAGAGACATGTGAAGGTGATAGGGAAATCCACCCATGAGCCGGGAATCGTTTCGTAAAGCTTGGAGCTTGGAAGATGATCTCCGAAATTAGGGTAGGTGTATTTGGTCTTAACCTGAGACTTACACCGCTAATACTTGCGACTATTAATATACTTTGGTTGCGGTCGTCCAGGGCTTTAACAGGTTCTGTGTACGCCAATGCTGGGTATATTGAGAATCGTAGTGTGTTGGGTGTGATGTCAAGACGGAAGTGTCACTCCAGTCATATGGAGTTGATGATCGTACATGGATACAGAACTGGTTCTCTAAAATGGTTGCAACCGTCAGGATAATATGACTTGGTCATGATTATCCGATATTAAAGAGACAATTTGCTCGTAATCCGATATATGCTTTGTACGGGGCAGACACTGTACCAGCCCCAGACCTTGCATGTGATCATCCGATACTGGACATAAATACGCAATACTACGTATACTACGCCTGATACATATCCTTTATTCCTGTAAGGATATTTCTGGAGAATTGGGTAGGCATAGTGCTCTACTAGAAGCCAACCTTGTCTTTTAAATCGGTATAAACATAGTACGAGGTACTTACATGTTCGGATAGTCCGACGACCGAATTTACTGCCAACATATCCGGGGATCTCATGGGTCGCTTCCCAAAGATTCACCGATGACATATGACTCGCACTTTTAATTAATCTGGGATTAATTAGATGAGGGAGAGAATTAATTTGGGATTAATAGCGGAGATATTTTATCTGGGATAAAATGTCATTTAAAAAGAGAGATAATGATTAATTTGGAATTAATCGAAAAATTAATATATTCGATATATTAAATGAAATTGGATTTCGACGCGGAATTAAAATTAGATTTTAATTCGGGCGAACGAATTAATTTAGAATTAATTCGTTAGCGACGTGAATAGTGACTTCACTAAGCGTAATCATTTAATTACGACGGAACGGAAAATTCTTTAATTTGGAATTAGCAAACCCGTACCCGGGATTATTTGCGAGCACATTCGCATTTCGAATTCGAGTGTGGCACGCAAGTCAAATCAAGCATCAAATCACTAGTCGCATCAAGCGTCAAATCACTTGTCACTTTGAGTGATGTGACTTGACAACTTGATTGATTGAGTGATGTGTGTGGTTGGCCTTTAAAGCTTTAAATGTTTGACTTTTAAAAAGAAAAATGTTTGGTATATGTTTTTGTGAAATAAAATACCAAAACAATTAACACATTTTATTATCTCTCCTCTCTTTTCCCACTTCTCTTCTCACGCAATTTCTTTCTTTCTTCTGGTTCTGTGAACTGCCGAGAGATGGAGTGAAAAGGGGAAGCAAGTGCTTGGTTTTTATGGAAAAAATCAAGAGAGCTAGCACTCTAAGAGACATGCGAAGGTGATAGGGAAGTCCACCCATGAGCCGGGAATCGTTTCGCAAAGCTTGGAGCTTCGAAGATGATCTCCAATGGCCGAAACAGTGAGGAAATTCACTACACTACCGTGAGCAGTCCACTGCCGAGAAGAAAAGTTTTTTTCATCAAAGCGTCGCTTAACCGATCGATGTAAGTATTCACACATGTTCATGCTTGTTTTATTGATCTTGGGATGCTTAGAATCTCCAACAAATTCTAAACGTTAGACCCTATAGAAGGAATGCTTACTAGGTTCTGATAGGGAAATTGAACATTCTGATGTATGGTAGAAAAATCATCAGCGCTTCAAGTTTCAAAGCGTTAGACCCTAAAAAGGGAATGCTTATCAAGGTTTGACGAGGAGACTCTGATGTATGGTAGAAAAACCCATCAGTATCTAAATGTCAAACCCGAAATAGGAAATGCCTGTCAAAGTTTGACTTGGAAAAAGAAACTTGTTACGCATGGTAGAAAAACCATCAGACCCTAGGGGTGAATGCCTACCAGGGTCTGACCAAAGAGTCCAGGAAGACTCTAGGGCATGATGAACACGCCCATTTGAGCACAAAGATGTCAGAACCTAGGAGGAGGAACCCATCAAGGTCTGACGAGGTGTACGGGCTAAATTTGGGCCAAGGACCCAATTGTCTTTTCATCTCAAGCCAACATACCAGACGAAGCCCACAAGCATCCCATTGGTTTTCCAACAGATCTCCAACTAAAAAATATATCTTCATAATTAATTTCCCTCCACGTGATTAACCATTTTAGTATTGGAAAGTTAAGCATTTAACATTTTAATCAGACCCACAATCATAAATATAGCACCAGATCCAATTAGAGAGCTATTCCATAGCCTATAAAAGGATCAAGAACTCAGAGTTACAATTCATTCAAGCTTTGGCACCCATACTAGAGCTCTCAAAGTATACCATCCTTTAAACACTTGCCTACCATCCCCATGGTAGTCTACAGAGGTCAATGTAACCTCGAACATTGTTCTTCCCTTATTTACTGCTCATCTTCATCACTGACTTAAGCATCAGAGTGCCTACATCAACCACCACACTGGTGGGTGTAAACTCCCAACTCACTCTATCTTTGTTTTTCAGGATCCTTAGTGTCTCATCATACAAATCTTGATTGTGAACCGAACGCAAAATCTAGTGTCTATAATTTGGCGGCCACCATATGGCCCTACGATTTATAGCTAGCAAAGACCCTTCAGTCTATAATCATTTTAACACACCTATTCAAATGGCTTCTAGCAACAAATAGACATTAGACCCACTGGTCACACAGTTGGCCATTCTTCAAGAATAATTACGAGCATTGGAGAAAGAGAAGAATGCCATGCGAAACACCAACACAAGCCTCCAAAAGCAGTCTAAGAAGATTGCTTCAACCTCCCAGCAGCGCGAAAACCTGGATCGGCCAAACGACCCATTCATTCAAACTAACCTCTTGGGGGTATTAAACGATGTGGCTAGCGACGATCTGCCACTAGGCAACCACCCTCAAAGCCACGTGACAGGTTACCATATTTCTCGTGCTGATCCAGCATAACGAGCCGCCTCCGTCACGCGCAAAGGGATGGAAAAGTTCAAAGATGCAATCATTTCCAGCCAACCTGGTGTGAGACTACCAGTGAGGAAAAGCTGGGTCGGGACAATCTCAGACACTTATTTCCTGGAGACCATTACTTATGTTGAACTCCCACGAAAGTTTAGCCCCTCAAACATGAAATAATATAACGGATCTACACAGATCTACGCACCCGGACGACCATATTGTCCATTATAAGTACAAGATAATGTCTACGGCCCTGGCTCCACACCAATGGGAGGCTAGAATGTGTAGAGGGTTTGAAGGGACATTACCAGGTCCAACCCTCACTTGGTTAATTAACCTTCCATATCGATTTGTCGGGTCATATGGAGAACTAGTATACAAGTTTGTGAAGCACTTCGCAAGCTCTTATAAACTCGAAAAAATCACAGACGACCTTAACGCCATCAAACAATGGAATAGAGAATATCTGTGAAGCTACGTGACTTGTTTCAACAAGGAGAGAATATCAATATCGGATATTCATCAGTCGTCTACTGTAGAAACCTTCAGGTATGGTCTGCTCATTGACAGTGGGCTTTATAAGAAGCTAACAAAGTTTTGATGCTACATTATGGAACAGGCCATGGCCCGAGCTTAAGTTGAGATTAGATGGGAGGAAGATAAGAGGAACAAGAAGAGAGAAAGTTCCTCTAGCCATCACAATGAGAGAACACCAAATCCTCCCAAACGACCCAAAGAATTCATTGGCAAAGCTCCACAGCCAGAGGATAAAAGGGTTCATCGAATGAGGGAGCACAACCCTCTTAATCGAGTCTTTGATCGCCGACTCTTGCCTTACAAGGCCCATGACATGACGTCACCAAATAGGCCAAGACTCCTATACTACAATTTTACTGTTTCCCCATGCGAACTTGTCTCAGTCGTCAAAATGATGGGAAAGGAAATGAAATGACCTACACGCCTCAAATACAATTTTGCAAGGAAATACACAAGAAAATGGTGTGAGTTCTACTGGGATTATGGCCATACGACAGCCGATTGTTTTGCCCTAAGGTTAGAAGTTCTGGAGCTAATTAATAAAGGGTATCTGAAAGACCTGCTCATAGAGAAGGGCAAGGCTACAATGGTCCGAAGAGACGAAAGAAGTGGACTATAAGATGAATTCTACCACCGCCTCTGATTAACAATACCATGATTTTTATCTTAGGTAGATATGAAATCAGCGGTATTTCTTACTCAGTCGCCAAACGAAAAGTAAGAGAAGCTGCACTCACGACTCCTCAGTCTACAATGTCGATTGAAAGAATGCTTACAAATCTAACCATTTATTTTACAAACGAAAACAACTCAAGTCGAATGAACCCCCATAATGATGCCCTATTGATATCCTTTTAGGTTGCTAACTTCATGATCAAGCGAGTGCTAGTTGACACCGGATCATCATCCAACATCATCTTCACCACTGCCCTAACAGACATGTGTGGAAGTGGAATTGAATAAGGCCTTTACCCCTAGAAAGCACAACTGGAAAAAATCAATCGACGGTGAATGGTGCTGGTTGGGTTCAATGGGGAACAAAAGTTTACCTTAGGAGAAATATTACTCTCAGTATATGCTTGAGGAACAAACTCACAACATTCATAGTCTTCGATAGTCCCTCAGCATACATCCTGATCATCAGCCGGCTATGTATTCATGAAATGAGGGCAGGCTCATCAACATATCACCAAGTTCCGAAATTCCCCACTAAATGGGGCTTACAATAGATCTATGGAGACCAACTTGCTTCAAGGAGCTGCTATCAGACGACCTTGAAGACCAAATCTTACCCAACATAGCAATTACATGAAGGATCTCATAGAGCTTAGCTGGATCAGCCCAACATCAAAGTACTCGACGAGGTCCAAATTCACCCCTTGATTGCAGAACACAAAGCTCAAATTGTGACTCACTTTGAACCAAGTTCCACGAAGATTTAGTAAACTTCCTCATGGAGTGACAAGACTGCTTCGCATGGTCGCATGAAGATATGACCGGGATAGATCCGGAGATGATAACCTACGAACTCCACGTGGACCTAGACTACCCCCGGTAAGATAGAAGAGGAGAAAATTCGCCTCAGAGAGGAACCGGATAATCGACTAGGAGGTTCAGAAGCTTCTATAAAATAGAGCCATTAAAGAAGCCCAATATCCGAGTGGCTCGCCAACATTGTGGTTGTCCGAAAGAAAAAAATAAAATGGTGACTCTGCATGGACTCCACAGATCTGACTAAGGCTTGCCTCAAACACTCATTCCATTTGCTTCATATAGATTCAATGGACGATGCTACAATAGGGCACGAGTTATTGAGCTTCATGGATGTCTACTCAGGGTACAATCAAATCCTCATGCACCTAAATGACCAGGAAAAGACGACCTTCGTCACCAACAAAGGAATCTATTCCTACAAGGTGATGCCATCCAGACTCAAGAATGCTGGAGCCATATACCAACGCCTCGTCAACAAGGTGTTTTCCCAGCATATTGGGAAGACTATGGAAGTGTACAAAGACGACATGTTTATTAAGTCATTAAAAGTCGAACAATATCTGGAGCACTTGGAACATGCAGTCGACATAATGAGGAAGAATAACATGAAGTTAAAACCCTCTAAATGTGCCTTCGGTATCGCTTTTGGAAAATTCTTAAGGTACATGGTCACTGGACGAGGGATCGAAGTCAACCCTGATCGTATTAAATCCATCATTGATATCCCCTCTCCCATAAACTCAAAATACGTCAAACGAATTGCAGGGGAAGTGGCAGATCTTAATAGGTTCATCTCCAAGTCTATTGATAAATGTTTTTTGTTCTTTTCTGCCTTTAAAAAAGAAAAAAACTTTTAATGGACCCCAGCATGCGAAGACGCTTTGAAAGAACTAAAACGGTACCTGACTACCCCGCCACTCATATCAAAGCAAGTCGATAAAGAAAGGCTTTACGTCTACTTGAGGGTGTCTGAACGAGCTGTCAGCGCAGTCTTAATGAAAGTAGAAGAAGAGACTCAACTCCCAGACTACTATGTGAGTAAAGCCCTACTCGACGCATAGACTTGCTATACCCAGATGGTGGAGTTGGTATTTTCCTTGGTGACAGCAGCGCAGAAGCTATGCCCTTACATCCAAGGACATCCAATCACTGTCTACACTTCCTATCCCAAGATGAGTATACTCTATAGACCTGAACTTTCTGAGAGACTGGTCAAATGGACAGTAGAACTATGGGAACATGATCAGCCACAGACCACGATCAAATCTCAAGCAATGCAGACTCATGGTCGACTTTTGCCCCAACCTACAAGTTCTTACCGACTTAGAGGTCCAATGTGTCCAACCAGCAGTAACTTGGAAACTTGCAGTTGACTGATCGAGCAATAAATGAGGATGCATATTGGGACTTGTAATCACCACCATTGAAGATGATACATTACAAAAAGCAGTCAAGTGTGGTTTCAAAGACACCAATAACGAAGCCGAGTACAAAGCTCTAATGACAGGATTAACATTAGCTAAGGACCTATGTGTAAAAAAGATAGAAGTTCAGTTAGATGCCCAACTCATTGTCAACCAATTCCAAGGATGACCTCCCACTTATAAAAGGTTAAAGAACTTCAGACGACATTTGAGGAATTAACAATATCACAAATTCTACATAATGAAAACACTAATGCAGATGCCGTAGCCACCCCCGACTCGACAATACAAGGGGAAAAACCCCAATTTATTCCAGTGGTGTACTTGCAATGGCCAGCCATATGGAAGGAGGAAGCTAAGGTCGCCACCGTAGTCACTCAAGCCGACTCACAGATGACTCCGCTAGTGAATTACATACAAGACATAGCACTCCTGCAAGATAAAGCTGAGGCTTGCAAAACTCAATGTCAAGCTGTAAGGTTCTCTATATGATGGTCAGCTTCTGAAGAGGTCTTTATCTAGACCCAACCTCAAATGATTTACTCCTTAGGAAGCCCAATATATATTGGCAGAGTTACATGAAGGCGAATGTGGGAATCACTTTGGGGGAGGAGCCTGGCATGTTGAGCCTACACAACGGGGTACTATTGGCCCACCATGCGATCCGACACAATAGAATTCACCTGCCGGTGTGAGAAGTGTCAAAGGTTCACCCAAGTCCCACACTTGCTAATTGATAAGCTCAATCTCATCTTATCTCAATGGCCATTCATGACATAGGGCATAGATATCGTAGGCAAACTCCCAACCGCACCAGGACAACGAGTCTACATACTTGCACTCACAGACTACTACTCCGAATGGATTAAAGCATAGGCCTTCACCAAGATTCGAGACTCTGAAGTACGAACCTTTGTTTGGAAAAACATCATATGTCTCTTCGAGCTGCAAATGGAGATTACGACTGATAATGATTCATAATTCTTCAGCCACCAATTCTAAGACTTTTGCAGGAATTGGGGTATCAAACTCAGTTTCTCAACCACATGCTTCCCAAAAGCTAATAGACAAGCCAAGTCTTCCAACAAGACTATGATAATCATATTGAAGAAACGATTTGAGAAAATGAAAAGAGCATTGGCAGACGAGCTCCTATGAGTATTATAGTCATACTAAACAACAGCTTGCTCATCCACCAGAGAAACCTCATTCTCACTAGCATTTGAAGCCGAATGAGTCATTCATAAATAAGTTAGCGTCCCATCCGCATGCTTCCAGTGGCTCGGTGAAGATTCTAATCAATAGCTCATGAACTACAACCTCGACACCATTTATGAGTTTAAAGACAAGCCTCGATACGACTTGCTGCCCTATCAACAAAGGATGGCCAATTACTTCAACAAAAATATCAGATGTCAAACTTTCAAAGAATGAGAATGGGTTCCATGTAAAGTCTTTTAAAACACCAAAAAGATTGGAGACGATAAGGCCCATACGTGGGAATGCCCATACGTCATTACAAAGGTCGTAGGCACGAGCATACAAGTTGAGGACAACGTCTGGAAGGCCCATCCAAAATAGTTGGAATGCCATACATCTCAAGCGATTCTACATATAGACCTACAGACTAAGAGTCATATACCAGCCACACGACGAGTGACTGCTATAAGACTAGGGGACATAAAGATTACTCTACAACCTCTCTTCACTTCGAATTTATTAGAATTTCATATTGTTTTATGATTCAAGACTTGGAGACAACTCACCCAATAAATTAAATTTAATCAAATATTGATATGATATTTTTCTTAAAGCTAAAACATGGCATCAATCTTAGCCCCATACTCGAGTAGACAATGCTAGAACTCGACTTCCATCCAAAACCTAGTCCCGAGTTGACATCTATATCGAGTGGAAAAAGTTCTTTCCTATCGAGACTATAGACTAGTATTATAAATCAGAAGATAGTTCAGAATCGAAGGCGAAAAAACTGTTGATATTAAAAAGTAAAGGTTTTTTTTTAATTTAAATGCCGTCAGCCAAAAGAATTATAGTTCTAAAAATAAAAAGGTCAGTCTTTGAGGCCATCAACTAAAGCATCGAAAATAACAGGAATATCTTGAATATTGCCAAAAGTCAGCCTTTACTTCAGCAGTCTTATCTTCCATCAGTCCAGACCCTTCTCTTGGCCCAATAACCATCTCTGCTGCACCATGAGATGCCTCGTCTGTTTCAGAAATCTTCACTTTAGATGTAACATCGTCCCCTATGACCCCTTCACCACCTACTTCCTTCGAACCAACCTCCTCTCATACTTTATCGCCCATGCCCTCGGTCGACAGAGATAGGCCGACTTCCATTTTCTCATTCATTTTAATCCACTTCGTCAGATTCCAAGTGCTGTGCTCGCCAGCCAAATATTGTTTCATCAAATTGTTCCTCTCTCTAACCATCACCTCAAATATGACCCATTCTAACTAGTCAATCAATTCAGCCATCTCATTTTCAAGGGCAGCCAGACTCTCCTTATAAGCTTCCACCTCAGCCGACGTCATCTCCTCTCTAATTTCAATGTCGCATTAGCCTTACTAGCCTCGTCTTGGGCCATATTTACTATCTTCTTCATGGCCTCCATCGATATCTTAGCTTCGGTGAGCTTCTTCCTCAATGCAGTATTTGATTTCTCCACGTCCATCAACCTTTTTCTGACTAGCTTCAGTATACTTCTTATGGTAGAGAGCACATTCCAGAGTCTACAAAAAGGAGAAAGAGCTCTGTTAGGAAAAAAAATCATTACATAAGAATTATGTCTTCAAGAGTTAAAGTGTTACCTCATACGAACATGCCACTACCCTTCCCTAAGGTTATAAACCTACATTCATCTTCCTCCAATAGCAGACTGTCAACAAAACAAGATAACCTAGATGGGTCCGACATGACTTTCGTACCCCGAGGGATCTTTATAACCACATTCGTAATATCTTCCTCTAAGTCTATTAGTGGCTTCCTCTTTTTTGAAGATTGGCCAGCCCCGGTCGATGCTCTCACCATCTTCTCTAAAGGAAGCTTGGCATGAGCACTCTCATTGGCCAAAGGAAGCTTGGGCACTACTTCAACCTCTTTCCTTTTAGTTTTCTTACTATTCTTTTTGGATATCCTATCGTCCATCGTTAGGAGCTTGAGGCGACCCGCCATGATTTTTACTGCGCTCAAAATCTCCTCGGGTGTTAGATGCTTCAAAAAAATAAGCCTTTCGTACATGAGTCGACATGCCCAAGTGCCCACTACTACGACCAAAAATAAATTTAGTCAAAGCCAATAGGGTACCTTCGGTATCAAACACCTCCTTCCAAAACGGAGTCATCCTTAACTTTCCTCCTCCAACAGGAATCTCCAATTCCTCTATGGACAGGTAGACTCAACAAATATCTAATGTTTGCAATGACACCTGGAGTTACGTCGAAAGAGCAGTTTCGTGATAAGCCTACAAAGCACAAAAGCGATGAACATCAATCAAGCGACAAATTGTCAATAGAATATAATAAAGAAAAATACACACACTCACTCGACGTGTTCCAATACTCAGGGATATGACTGGCCTTAGTCCACCCAAATACATTTTCTCCCATCATAAAAAAATAGAACTTCTGCTAGTCTCATCTGTCGTTAGTCGTCAAACCTAACACCAAGTGTTCCATTTTTCTATCGAAGGAACAAGTGATACCTCCCCTTTTCAGTCATGTGCTCCTTCAATTAGTAAATGTAGAGAAGGTCTTTAACCCCAAATAGGTCTATAACCCCAAACCTTATCCCCAGTTCGTACGCCATACATTCAACCGATAGTAACACTCTCTAAATGTTGGGCATCAACTATGATAGGGTTAACTCATAATGATCCGGTACTTCCCATACCAGTAGGTTTAGAGAACCTCAGTCCGTCTATAAGAGGATGCTCTTAAAACCTAATCCACCCCCATATTTTATAATCTATCATTTCACTTGATGTGCCTAATCTTACCTCAACCGACTAAGGGAACATATACTTCAACTTCACCTCCCTTATAGCATGTTAAGTCACTCAACTCTCAGGGTTCATTGTAAGTATATTTCTCAGCTCACTAGTGCTCGCAACACCACTCAACTCTCAAAATGCTATTATGACCTTGAGTGGGGTGACATCCTTAGGTATTGCTAAATGAGGCCCTACAGTCACCAAAGTCCTATCATCTCGAGGACTTCTACTCATCGTTTCACTTTAAACCCACTCTCGGTCGACAATACGAGAGAATTGGCCCTAAGGAGTGAGTCTATATACATTTCAAGTGGGGTATCGCTAGAGCTCATGGAACTTTCACATGACATTTGGTTCACGCGACAGTGATTTCAAAGCCTACGAATAACTAAACACTCTCAATCTTTACGTCCTAAAGATTAAAACAACTCTAATGCAAAAACAGTATTTCTTAAGACCAATTGAAACCATAAAGATCAAAATGCCTGATGGAGCAAGAATAGCTTGAATCTACGTTATGAATAATTGAAGATAGTAAAGAACACGAGGAAGAGGGATGAAGATTAGATTGGAAGATGGAGAGCTCTTCCAAACTTGCTAAATGAGAAATGTTTTATGAATGAAGTAAATGAGCCTCGCATCTTCACTTATGCCTATATTTCATTTGACACTTCATTTTCTCGAAAACGACACCTCAAGACTCATCTTATGGCTACAGTGCTAAGTGAATATAGGCCTACAACCGTCAAGACCCATTCATGAAGCCCAATAGGGCCTAACGAATGAGAAGAGACAAACTTTGCCTCGACATGGGACGCACTGAAAGTAAAAGTTGTGGTAACATAAAGGAGATTAGTCTTCCACTAAATTCATAAACATTTGTATTCCCCAGACAATTAGTAGTCTATTTCCATAAACTATATGGAACAACATGTTGGTTTCTATAATATGTCCCAAACAAAGATTAAGCATATGAAATACTATAAAGAATATATATTAAACATGAAGTATGGCGGAATCATACTTACAATTCCTTGTGATGAAGTAGAAGATCAAATGGTAGAAGCTCCAAGTGATGGAGGATTCGGCCAAGAGGAAGAAGAAGACTTCAAGCTCCAAGCTCTTGTATTCCAAGCTCTTTAAAGGTTTCCCTATCACCTCTTTTGATCCCTTGCTTGTGCTAGCAAAAATGGAGAAGTGGAAGATCAAATCTTCCTTGCCCTTGACAATGGAGCTCTCGGCAATTTGAGAGAGAAGAGAGAATTTTTTGAAAATGTCTTGATTAATTAATCTTTGTATTACCAAAAATCAATTTATATTTATGTTATAATTTATTAAATTAATAATAAATCTATAACATAAACCATGCAATGGCTTAGAGTGTCCAACACTCAAACTCCATGCAATGCTTTTGAGTGAAATGCACACTATCTCCATGCAATGCCTTAGAGTGTTTTATACACTATTAACATGCAATGCCATATCAATGACAAGTGTCATGCGGGCCCCACACGTTTCCCAATGAAAGTGGGCCCACGTCCACTCACGCGTTCGGGTTCGATATTTCCGAAATACCGAGCTAGCGTCGCGACGTTAATTAAATCGGATTTAAATAAATAATCGCTCCTAGCGAAATTATTATTTACGTCGCTTACGAATTAATTCTTAATTAACTCGTATGCCCGAATTAAAATCTAATTTTAATCTCGC
>SKCR01012271.1:0-12807 GCA_019454045.1 Zanthoxylum bungeanum
CATTAGCCAGTTGTCGTATTTTATTTTTCAGTGTCTTTATAGAAGCAGTTAGGCTTTGATTCAATGTTGATTGGGCTTGAAATATAGCATCATATTTTGCTGCCTGAGCATCAATTTTTTCTTCTAGCTTTTTCAAGTGGACCAACACTTCTTCTATTCCTGGATTATTCTCATACTCCTGGCCTTTGTTCTGTTGTTGGAATCCTGGTGGTGGATTTTTCTTTGCCCTGCATTGTTGCTCCATATGAAATTGGGTTGATTCCTCCACCTGGATTGTAGGTATTGGAATATGGATTATTCCTCTGTTTGTCAAAGTTGCTGACATAGTTCACCGTCTCATCATGTTGGTTGTTTGATTTTGTCTGTCGTGCTCATCCATATGATAAACTTGTGGATACAACATTAACCTTCATGCTAAAAGTTTCCATGAGTTTGCATATCTGATCGAGCTTGACATTCATTGCTGTGTTGGCTCCAACTTTGTAAATTCCTGCTATTCGTTGGATCATGCTCCTTTCTGTTGGCCACAAAGAATTATTGTTGGCTATTTCTTCAATTAAGTCCCAGGCCTGATCTTCTCCTTTTTCCATTAAAGCTCCTCCAGCAGCATCATCAATTGTATTTCTCATCAATCCAGAAAGTCCATTATAGAAGGTTTGGACTTGTAGCCACTTTGCTATTTCATTGTGATGACATTTTTCTGAGCAACTCCTTGTATCTTTCCCAAGCTTCACAGAGAGATTTTGAGTCATGTTGTACAAAGGAAGTAATGTCATTCCTCAGCTTTACAGTTCTGGCTATTGGAAAATACTTTGCAAGGAATTTGGTGGCTAGAGTGTTCCAAGTTGTGATGGAACATGATGGTAGTGAATGTAGCCAAGCCTTAGCTCTGTCTTTTAAGGAATATGGAAACACATGTAGTCTAATTGATTCTTCTACCGTTCAGTTGTAATTGAATATGCCACAAACTTCTAGGAAGTTGCTGATGTGGGCATTAGGATCTTCAGTTGCATTCCCCCCAAACTGAACTGACTGCTATATCATCTGGATGTATGTTTTGATGTCACATGCATTTGCTGGTAAGGGAGGAAGTACAATACATGAAATGAAGCCGTCAACCACCAGAATAGTTCTGTCTCGAATGGGAATTGGTGGTGCAACTTCCAAAGGTTCAGGTTCCATGTTGATTAGTGCTTCTTGGCCTTCTCGCCTTTCCCTTCTCAACTGTCTGATGGTTTTTTCAATCTCTGGGTCAAGCGGACGGATTTCAAAGCTTCTGGTTCTTCTCATCTGATGTCTGAGAACCTGAAACATAAGAAAATAAAAATAATAAGTGAAGACAAATTAGACACAAGTAAAAGTATCTAACCCCAAAATTAATAGTAAAAGATAAATAAGTCCCCGGTAATGGCGCCAAAAACTTGATCGGTGAAATCACACACGTAACGCAAGCGCACGTATCGCTCAAGTAGTATAAAATGTATCGATTGTATGAGGACATAATACCGTAACTATTAATTTATGAAGCCAACTATTTACGAGTACCTAATAGATTGGTTTGTTGATTAAATTTTGATTTTAAACTAAAACAAGTAAATAAAACATGCGAATGTAACTCAAAGGAAAATTCAATATTATAAAACTATCAAGGGTTGTGAATCCTTCCAATATCTTTTAAAGTTAAAGTGGTCATCTCATGACTATGCAATATATTGGTTTATTAGCCTGGAACATGAATTTATACAAAAGCCTCTTCTGATGGTCAGATGCAAACACCCAGTATAACCCAATTAATCATATTCCTATGTCAACCAAGTTACCTGAATCTATTAAGATTAAGTTCCAATTATGGCTACCCCTGTCCGACAGGTATATTCATATCCTGTAAGGAAATCTACATAAGAGTTTATTGATCCAAGGTGAGATCGTGAGCTATTTGTTGGGTTTCTAGGTCAGTCCCAAGATCATTAAGCATATAAATCATGTGTGAATACTCAAAAGAAGTATGGCGGAATCATACTTACATTGATCGGCTTTGCGATGCGACGAACATAAAAAATCCTTCAAGCTCCTTGAACTCTTGGCTTTGGCCTCTTTGTGTTCCTTTTGATTTTCGGTCATCCCTCCATGTGTGCTCCAAGCTCCAAGCTTTGCAAATGGTGATCCCAAGCTCAAGGGTTTGTTTCCCTATCACCTATGGATGACTCTTCATGTGCTAGCATTGGAAAATTTGCCACAAATCTTCCATCTTCCTTCTTGTTGCTCTCGGTTTTGAGAGAGAAATAGAGAGGAAATTGGCTTCAAAAGCTGAACGGGAGAGAAGGGAAAAAGTGGCCCTTGGCCGAATGTAATTAGAGAGAGAGGAGAAGTGTTGGTTGTTTGATTTCTAAAATCAAAATAAAACATATACCAAAATTTTGGTATTTGCCTTTCAAAAAGGTCAACCAATTTTTGGAGTCAAAAGGCAATAAATGCCTTCCAACCACTCAAGTCACTATTCACATCAATCAATGATGACAAGCATCACTTCACTGAAAGTGATGTGACTTTCATCACTTGATTGACTAGAGATTTGACGCTAGATGTGACTTGTGGGCCGCACTTGAATTCGAAATACAAGTGGGTCCGCAAACACTCCCGGGCTCGGGTTCGCTAATTCCAAATTAATGAATTTTCCATTGCGACGTAATCAAATCAAATTTAATTAAATAATTATGCCTAGCAAAATTACTATTCACATCGCTAGCGAATTAATTCTAAATTAACTCGTTCGCCCAAATTAAAATCCTAGTACTACGTTTTTACCGATTTATAAGACATGGTTGGCTTCTAGCAAAGCACCGTGCCTACCCAATTCTCTAGAAATATTCTTAAAGGAATATGTGATCTATATCAGGCGTAGTATACGTAGTATTGCGTATTACGATCTAGTATCAGATGTCACGTGCAAGGCCTAAGACTGGAATTTTGTCTGCCCCGTACGAAGCACATATGGGATCTCTGGTAACTAGTCTCTATAATCGGATAATCATGACCTAGTCATATTATCCCGATGACTGTAGTAAAAAAGAGAACCAGTTCCGTATCCTACGTGATCATCATCTCTACTATGACTGGAGTGATATTTCCATCTCGACAACACACCCAATACACTACGATTCTCAATATACCTAGAAGAGGCGTACACAGAACCTGTTAAAGCCCTGGAAGACCAAAACCAAAGCATATTGATTGTCGCAAGTATTAGCGGTGCAAGTCTTAGGTTAAGACCAAATACATCTACCCTGATTCGGACTTCCATAGACACATAGTCATACTACCAATGGAATTCCGAGGGGTCTATCCAAGGAGAAGCTGTTTCCGTACCATCGATAAACACAACCTCCTATTACACTTGCATGAGTATCCTATACCCAAATATATGAGAACTATTAAGTGTAATACTAGTCTTTTACGCATTATCGATGTCCAATCTCAATAATACTCTGACTAGGGATATTTAATGATTAAAACTTTGTGGATTGATACTGTCTCATATCATCTTAATCCAGAACTAATCATATGGACCTTCTATCATTTATACAACTTGGTAATCTAATTACAAATGGTAAAATGGCAATTTCCTTTGTCACATAGTTAATTTGTACAACAACACTATGATCTATACAAATAGAGATGCTATGGGTCATAATTATCCAACAATCTCCCACTTGGCCTATAGCTAATCACTCAAGTGTCCTACACCCAAACAACTATGTACGATTCACTCACTCAACTTCTGCTGACAAAAGTCTTTCGTCAGCGGATTTGCGGTGTTATTATCTGATGCGATTTATTCGATCATCACATCGCCACGATGTATGATCCGACGAATGCATATGAATAATTGAAGTATATATCTGGATCGTTGATGAGATCATTAATTCTTTAGCCTGCTGTAGCCTAGCTCAACTACTAACAGAACTATTCCTAATCTGATTAGGATTATTATCGATCCAAAAGGCTTCTATTGCTACCTCAGCTGTAGCAATAATCCACTTTTGTTGTGTATTCGGTACAATATCTTGCTAGGAAGATTCCAGCTCACTATTCCATTATTCAAACTTTATAGTACCGTTATTACGACTTATAGTCGTTTTTATCGGTTAAGAAACTTGCAACAGTGAACCCAGTCACTTCAAGTTTCTCCTTCTCTTATAGAAAGCATCCTTAGTTAATCTAAGATACTTACGGATGTTCTTAACATCAATCCAGTGACTATCACTTGGATTGGCCTGATTGTGACTCCATATACTCAAAGCATATGAGACACCAGGTCGCGTACATTTATTACAATGTACGAGTTCTCGGAGAGTATAACAACTTTAAAATCTATCCCAGTAGATCTTTATTCCTAGAATAAAGGTTGTTTCTCCCAAGAATTCTACGGAGAATTTTTCAAGAAAGCCAAGCTTTCACCGATTGTATTACGGGAATATCATTTCAAGAAATGACATATCATTATTACTTAGGACATTCATTGTCAGTGCGCTCCCACTACCTTCTTATATACACAAGAATCATTTATGTTTTGAATTAATTCATATAGCATTATGATTACATCAAAACGATAGTTCCCAAGAACGCTATGCTTGCTTTCAATCCATCCATGGATCGAATTAAACTTGCAAACCTTGTTTGCCCATTTTGGTACGACAAAACCGTCAGGATGTTGTAAACATCCTCCAAAAGGTTTCCGTAAAGGAAAGCGGTTTTGGCGTTCAGCTGCCATATTTCATAAATGAAACATGCAGCATCAGCAAGCATTATCCAAATGGATTTAACCATGGCAATAGGTAAAAGGTTTCATCGTAATCGAAATAATGTTGATAACGATACCTTTTCGCTACAAGCCCAGCTTAGTACGTTGGTATGTTGCCTTCCATGTATGTCTTCCTTGAAGACTTATATAGTACCAATAGGCACAATGCCTTCCGATACTACAACCAGTATCCAAACTTGGTTGGTATACATGGAATCCATTTTGGACTTCATGGCACTTTGCCATAATAGGGAGTCGATACCTTGTATAACTTCCTCATACGTAGTCAGTTCGTATTCCTCAATAAGATTGACATCTTTTTGAGGTGAGATCAGAAACCCCATACCTCCAAGGTTGTTTTCTGACTCCTCCCGACTTACGTGGTTCTTGTGTATTCGAAGATATTGGTATAGTTTCATCATTAAGGAATCGGTGCCAGTAATATTTACTCCGATTTTCATCGAGTTTTACTTTCCTCCCACCTCACTACCATTGCATATCGGTATTCCTCTTAGGAAAACCGCATGGTGAGCAACAATTACATTGTTCTCTAGTGAGTTGTATAAGTACTATACTTTGGTTTCCCTAGGATAACCAACAACTTAGGCACTTATCTGATTTGGGTTCTAGTTTGGTATCATCCAAACATATGCCTAGCATTCCCAAATCTACAGGAATGAGAAATCCAGTTTCTTTCCTGTTCATATCTAATGAAGTCTGTCAAATAGATTTTCATGGAACCTTATTCAAAATAAGTTTTTCACTGTTTAAAGCTTATCCCTTGAAGGAAATGGTAGCTCAGAGCGACTCATGATTAACCTTATCATGTCCAACAAAATTTGGTTTCTCTGTTCGGGCACACCATCAAATTGACGTGTTCCGGGAGGAGTCCTCATTGAAAGAATACTATACTCTTTCAGGTATTCGAGAAACTTATGGCTTAAGTATTTTCATCATGGTCTAACCGTGACAGTTTTAATACTTTAGCCGGTCTATCTGTCTACTTCGTGTCGAAACTCTTTGAATTTATCAAAAGTTTCCGATCCGTGTTTCAAAAGAAACAAATAACCATAACGCGATGCCACATCCATAAAGGTCACGAAACATTCATATCCACCTCTAGCCTAGCTAGACATGGTGTTAGACATTATGACCCATAGCGTCACTGTTTTGTAAATGATATTGTATTATTGTACAAAATCAACTATGTGATAATGAAATTGCCTTTTGCCATTTTGTAAAATTATTTACTTTGATATATTAATGGCAAAAGTCCATATGATTAGTTACGTATTGAGATGATATGAGACAGTATCAATATAAAAAGGTTTAATCATTAAATATCCCTAGTCGGAGTATTATCGAGATCGGACATCGATAATGCGGAATAGACTAGTATTGCACTTGTGCGAGTTGTGATGGCACAACGGCATAGTTCTCTTATATTTAAGTATTGAATACTTATGCAAGTGCGATAGGAGGTTGTGTTTTACCGATGGTACGGAAAACAGCTTCGCTCTGGATAGACCCCGCGGAATCCCATTGGTAGTATGTCTGCGTGTCTATGGGAGGCCGCATCAGGGTAGGTGTATATGGTCTTAACCTGAGACTTGCATCGCTAGTACTTGCGACAATCGGTAAACTTTGGTTTTGGTGGTTCGGGGCTTTAACCGGTTCTGTGTACGCCTCTTCTGGGTTTATCGAGAATTGTAGTGTACTGGATGTGATGTCAAGATGGAAGTATCACTTCAGACATATGGAGATGATGATCACACAGGATACAGAACTAGTACTCTATAAAAGGTTGCAACCGTCGGGACAATATGACCAGGTCAGGATTGTCCGATTTAAAGAGACTAGTTGTTTGATGTCCGATATATGTTTCGTACGGGGCAGACACATTTCCAGCCCCATGCCTAACATGTGATCGTCCGATACTGGATCGATGTACGTGATACTACGGTATACTACGCTTGATAAAGATCTAATATTCCAATAAGAATATTCTGGAGAATTGGGTAGGCATGGCGCTTTGCTAGAAGCCAACCTTGTCTTGTAAATCGGTAAAAACGTAGTACGAGGTACGTACGTGTTCGGATTATCCAACGACCGTATTTACTGCCAACATATCCGGAGATCTCTTGGGTCGCTCCTGAAGATTCACCTATGATGTTTGATTCGAACTTTATTAATCTTGGATTAATTACGGAGAAACTTTATCTTGGATAAAATGCCTAATTAGGAGAGAGAACGATTAATTTGGAATTAATCGATAAAATAATATATTCGATATATTAACGAAATTAGATTTCGACGCGGAATTAAAATCGGATTTTAATTCGGGCAAACGAATTAATTTAGAATTAATTCGTTAGCGATGTGAATAGTAATTTCGCTAGGCATAATTATTTAATTTACGTCGCGACGGAAATTCGTTAATTCGGAATTAGCAAAACCGAGCCCGAAAGTGTTTGCGGACACATTCGTATTTTGAAACGAGTGGGACCCGCAAATCACATCGCGAAGTCTCATCACTTGACACGACTAGTTGATGGATGTATCTAGTCGCCTTTATTGGATGATACATTGTCACTATTCTCAATGTAAGTAGGTGAGGCCATTTAATGGCTTTTTGGGATGGAAAACTTTTTCACGTTTTTGGAGGGATATTTTACCAAATATTTTTGGTAATTGTTATCTCTTCATTCACGGTTTTGGAAACAAGAAAGAGAAAAACAAAAGAAAACCAAAAGCCTCTCTCCCTCTCTTCTTCTTCTTGCTCACGCCGTGAGCTTCAACAAGGCAAAAAAAATTGTTTTTCATCTTCTCCCATTTTGCTAGCACAATGAAGGATCAAAGGAGGTGATAGGGAAACAACACCTTGGAGCTTGGAATACTTGAAGACTTGAAGCTTCTCTCCCTTTTTCTCTTGGCCGAAAGTTTCCACCTTGAAGACTCAAGGATTTCTTCATCATTTTTCATCACAAGCTTTGTAAGTATGATTCCGCCATGCTTCAAGCTTTGCACGTATAAATCGTGTGTTTCATTGGCTTATACTTTCTTTGGGACTAATAATAGAAACCTACAATGGTATCATGGAGCCATGTTTAAGCATGAAAATACATTAGGGTTAATTTGGGTTAAATTGATTGAAGCATGTTCTTGTGAAATTTGATGATAAAGTATGCTTATATGTATGTAATATGATATTATACATGATCAATTTTGAGAAAAATGCATTGGATGATTTTTCCCCAAAATTGTTGCTTGGGCCGAATATGGAGGTCCTTGCTCTGAAGCATGTTCTTGTGAAATTTGATGATAAAGTATGCTTATATGTATGTATATGATATTATACATGATCAATTTTGAGAAAAATGCATTGGATGATTTTTCCCCAAAATTGTTGCTTTGGCCGAATATGATTGTTCTTGCACTGGATTGTGATTTTTTTTTTACAAGTTCATTAGATGACTTAAAACATATACGGGATTTAGATTAGTGATTCAATCGGATTGAAAAACAAATCGAACCAAAAAATCCCTCTTGGCCGAATGCAATATGGCATGTTAAAGGACTTGATTTTTTGTTCCATAAATGTTGGACATGTGTTTTGAACAAGTGATGATTAATAAATTAAATTGGTGTTTTTTGAAATATTTGGTTTAATGAATTAATCATGGATTTACACTTTAATTAATTGAATTTAAAAATTTGGAATATTAAAATTTAATTAATGGGCTTAATTGTATAATTGGGCTTGTATTATTATATTTGGGCATAATGGGCTTGGTTGGGCCAAGTAGATTTGGGCCAAAAGGATTGGATCCAATTTGGGCTTAAATCACTCCATTAAGTCCAAATATAGTAAAATGGCTTTAATGTTTAATTGGGCCTTATGGGCTTGAAATTGATTTTATGGCATTTAAGGGTGATTCCTTATTTGAGCTTGGTAATTGGGTTTGACCCACATTGACCAAAGCCCAAGCCTTAATAAATCAATTGAAAGCCCATCGGACTTTAATTAAACAAACATTGGATGTTAGTTGGGCTTGGAGACCCAATTAGATTAGATTTAGAATCTAAGTCTTTAAAAGCACATTAAAAGTGTAAACATTTAATTTGGAATTAAATAAATTGAATTAGTATTGAATACGACTTAAATTGGATTTAACGGTAGTTGTCGATATAATTCGTGAATTCGTACCTAATGTACTTATTCTCAAACCAGTTAGACTCGCGCAAAATCAAACCATTGTTTGAACATTGGATAATCACTTAAACAAAGACTAATTAATTGGATTTGATTGGTTGTATAGCATGTCTTGATTGAATATATATGTATGTGATGAATGAATAGTGTATATCGGATGGATACTAGAAGGGAAAGGGTAATTTTAGAAATTATTGTAAATTTAGAATTTATAAATTGGACCTGCGTGTCCAGCCTTATCTCTTTTATCTCTTTGTATTCTCTTCTCACCTAATTCCCCTCAATGTAAATGAGGTCTCTTATTATATTATGTAATTGGGTAGAAGTAGAATAATGCTAGCGGGGAGAGGAAATGGAGTGATTTGTTCTAGGAACAAGTTGTTTTATATATCCATCCGTATATCACTATTAATTTACTTTACGCACTTTATGATGTTTTAAAAGCATTAAAGGTGCTATGGTGATGATGATAGACCTAACAAAGATAATAAATTGGTTGCCAATTACGCAAAAATCCCTCAATTTATATTAAGCGATTATCCTTCCATTGAATGATTCTTGTTCAAGATCCAAAATTGGCATTGGTTTGTTGGCCAAAGTCAAGACCTTTGTCAATTGAGGATGTACTTGAATCATGAGAGTTTTTTTCCACATCGGTGTCTTGTCCAAGTTGTGATTTGTTGGCCAAAGTCAAGATCACTTCTTGTCCAACGACATTGATTACGAAAATTTTCCTTTGTCAATGGGTCCCGCTTAACTGGAATCATTAGGTTTGTTGTGCCAAAGCCAAGGCCTAGATGATTCAGAGGATATGTTAGGAAATGTATTAGATACATTGGCATAAGTGATATATATATGTTTTGGATTTGGATGTCCCCTAACCGGATCTAGGATTGGATGGGATCCAATTGATCTTTGAGATCTACCTAGTTGAATAGCATACAATTTGTTGGCCAAAGTCAAGGTTGTGTGTTATTTAACAGGATCCTAGCCCACTAGGAAATAGGATTTCCCGAGTTCTCGACAGAGGGTTATAGACTTGATGAAAATAGTGGGAGGCTAGTATTGAATTTGCAATTTCGTTCAGATACTTAGCCTTACGCATCTTTCAATATTATTTCGTCTATTTATTAAAATTAGTTGGACTAATACATTGTTATTTTTTTGTAACAGTTTGACTGTACCCATTTTATCGTTAACTAAATAGTTGGACTATCGTAGTTGAGATGGCAAGCAAAGGAAATGTCCGAGACATCATCATGGGTGACAATGTCTTTAAGGGCACAAACTTCGCTGATTGGGAAATGAACCTAAGGATAGTCCTTGGGGATGAGAGGATGCTGTACACTATACAGATACCTCTCCCGCCTAAGCCCACTGACCCACTTGAGCTGGAGTTATGGAAAACTCACAGCGATGATTGTGACACTGCTCAGGCTATTATGTTAGCTTCGATGACTCAGCACTTTCGTCGCCAGAATAAGGACTTGGATCCTTATAATATGATGGCTAGACTGAGAGATCTCCACCGCACCAACAAGCGGATGGAGAGGTACGAGTTGGTGAAGAAACTCTTCCGCGCCCAAATGACTGAAGGCGCATCAGTTGAGGCCCACGGGGCTCAAATGATCGCCGATATTGATGAGTTGGCCATATGGGAATAGTCTTGGAGGCTGAGCTGACCGTAGATTTGATCTTACAGTCACTTCCTGATTCTTGGAAACAAATCATAATCAACTATAAGTTGATGGACACGGATGACTCTCTTGGAGAGCTGTTATCCATCTTGAAGGAGTCTGAAAAAGAACTCCAAAAGGGGGCAAGCGCGAGGCGCATTATGCATCGACCTCTCAGAGGCCAAGGGCTGGGCCCAAAGCTACTGGAGGGGTGAGGAAGAAGAAACATAAGAAAAAGGGTAAAGACAAGTTGACAAAAGCTTCTGGAAGCCAAGGGACAAGTCTCAAGATGTCTGCTCTCAACTGCGGCAAGAAGGGTCACTGGAAACGTGACTGCCGAATGGGCAAGGGACACATGGAGGATATCAAGGCAGGAAAGGCACTAGCCTCTGATATGTTTGTTATTGAGATAAATATGACTACTTCTAGTTTTAAAAATTGGATTTTTGATTCTGGTTATGCTGCTCATATATGTACTGATTTGCAGGATCTGCAGAATAGCAGGATGCTGGCTTCAGGGGAGGTTGATCTACGAGTCGGAAATGAACTCCAGTTGCTGTTTTGGCTGTAGGGACTTTTGTTTTGGAATTGCCCTCGGGGCATGTGCTTAAACTTTTGAACTGTTTTTATATACCTAGTTTGACTAGGAATATCGTATCTGTATCTTTGTCTTTGTACCCAGCATGGGTACACTTTTGTATTTAGAAACACTGGGTGTTATTTATATAAGATGATGCAGAAATTTACACTGCTGCTGTTGCAAATAATGGCCTTTATATTTTGAATATAAATGAATCTCCTAAACATAAAATAACAAACAAAAGGCTCAAAAGGAGTAATCTAAAAGATGAAGCTTATATGTGGCGTTGTCGTCTAGGACACATTAACAAGACTCGCATATCCACACTTTCGAAGAGTGGGTACTTGGACGGATTTGATCCTAATTCATATGATGTCTGCGAATCTTGTCCTTTAGGCAAAATGCCTAAATCACCTTTTAGTGGTAAAGGTGAACGTGCCACAGAACTGTTAGCCCTCGTTCATAGCGACGTATGTGGGCCCATGTCTAGCCAGGCTAGAGGTGGATATCATTACTTCGTAACCTTTACGGATGATGCATCTCGTTATGGTTATGTGTATCTGATGAGACACAAGTCGGAAACTTTTGAGAAATTCAAAGAGTTTCGACACGAAGTAGAAAAACAAACTGGCAAGAGTATTAAAACATTGCGGTCGGACCGTGGTGGCGAATACTTAAGTTATGAGTTTCAAGATTACTTGAAAGAATATGGTATTCTTTCACAGTGGACTCCTCCTGGAACACCGCAATTAAACGGTGTGTCTGAACGGAGAAACCGTACCTTGTTAGACATGGTAAGGTCCATGATGAGTCGCACTGAGCTACCTATATCCTTCTGGGGATACGCATTAAACAGTGCGGTACTTATTTTGAATAAGGTTCCGTCAAAGTCTGTTGAACAGACTCCATATGAGATATGGACAGGGAGGAAACCAAGTTTCTCTTTCCTGAAGATTTGGGGATGCTGGGCATATGTTAAACGTTTGGAAGGTACCAAACTAGAACCCAAATCAGATAAATGCCTTTTCGTGGGATATCCTAAGGAAACCAAAGGATATTACTTCTATCACCCACAAGAGAACAAAGTATTTGTTGCTCTACATGCATTTTTCCTTGAGAAGGAATTCCTAGATGCAGTGGTAAGTGGGAGGAAAGTGGAGCTCGATGAAAATCATAGTGATACTGTTCCTGGCAATGAATCAACGACGGAACATAAACAGACCATCCGGGATGAGTCTGTACCACAATCTTCATATACACAAGGACCGCGTAGGTCGGAGAGAGTCAGGACAGTACCTGAGAGGTATGGGTTCCTGATCTCACCTCATGTAGATATTAATCTTATTGAGGATAATGAATCGGCTACGTATGAGGAAGCAATACAGAATATTGATTCCGCTTTATGGCAAGATGCCATGAAGTACGAGATGGATTCCATGTACGCCAACCAAGTTTGGACACTGGTTGATGCACCAGAAGGCGTAAAGCCTATTGGATGCAGATGGATCTTCAAGAAGAAGACCGACATGGATGGCAA
>SKCR01012272.1:0-12877 GCA_019454045.1 Zanthoxylum bungeanum
GAAACCATCAAAGAGCTTGGAATACAAGAGCTTGGAGCTTGAAGTGTTCTTCTTCCTCTTGCCGAATCCTCCACCATTTGGAGCTTCTACCATTTGATCTTCTACTTCATCACAAGGCATTGTAAGTATTGATTCCGCCATACTTCATGTTTAAATATATATTCTTTATAGTATTTCACATGCTTAATCTTTGATTGGGACATATTATAGAAACCAACACCCACGAGGACATAATTCCTACTGTTGTTATTAATTATTGAATCTATTTATTTACGGGTATCTAACTATAGGGAGAAGGGAATTGATTGCTTTTGCATGGTTGAATGTGGATTTGCTTAATTAAAATAAATAAAATAAACAAAAGATTCAAAAGAAAATACTAAGAAAAATAAACAAAAGACTCAAATATCTAGGGTCGTGACTCCACACAATATTGTTAAAAAGATGAATTGATTCCCTTACTTATGTGTAATAATTCAGTTTGCTAACCTGTAACACGAAAATATGCAAAAGCTTCTATCGATGGTCAGACGCAAATACCCAGTATAACCCAATTGAACCATATTCCAATGTCAACCACATTACCCTGGATTCATTAAGATTAAGTTCCAATTATGGCTACCCACGCCCAAACATGTATATTCATATCCTATAAGGAAATCTATTAAAGGGTTATCTATCCTCAAGGAAGATCGTGAGCTAGTAAGTCTAAGGCTAATCTTAAAATCCCTACGTCTAGTTCATTTTAAATTTACCACACCAATCCTATTGGTGATCAGGCAACAGGAAGCATTAAGACTAAGACTTAATAAACAACCTAAAGAACTACTCATAAAAAGAAAATCAATTATGTTTCATCACTTCCCTAGAATAAAACAAAAATGTTTGGGTTAGGGGATCCAATTTTACTATTTATAATTTAGAAATCTCCCTTACTATAATATAGAATTCAACGGTGATAGCCAACCAGCCATGTAGGCGGTATTCCATATTAAGTCAGATTTAAATTAAGTCCAACCAGCCATAAAGGCGGTATCATCATTTGAACATAAACCAGCCATATAGGCGGTAATTATCTGTCACCTAAAGACCAGCCATATAGGCGGTATCTATTTATGCCAAATAAATAAAACCAGCCATTAAGGCGGTAATTCCTTTTTAATATGTATAATAAAATTTTATTTATAATTAAAGGAGATTAATCTAAATTAAAAATTATAAAAGTTTTACCCTTCCCCCAGCAGAAATTTAACTACTGAAAATAAAAAGAAAGGAGTAGAAGAAGAGAACTACTGCTACTGAAAATTAAAATACTAAAAATAAACCACAAGATGCAATCCTTAAATTCCTTACAAAAACCTAAGGAAAGCATGAGAATTACAAATGAAATGGCTTGGTATTTATAGGAAAATCTAAAGGCTTCCACCAATTTCTCCACCGATTGCTCCACGAATTGCTCCACAAAACACTCCACCAAACATGCCACAAGATATGGCATCAAACATGGCACCAACATGGCATCAAACATGGCACCAAAAACATGGCATCAAACATGGAACCAAATATGCAACCATGTTTGATGGAAGTTTGACAATTTTTATTTTTTATTTAATTAATTTTATTTTATATTTTGTAAATGACTTTAGAAGTTACACAACATACACTGGATTGTTCATCAATTTCGGCCATGGTAACTTCATAATTCGATATTATTTTGTTTTTCAAAGTTGTAGATCTTTGAGTCTTCTTCATTCTGCAATTTAAATCAGCTTAATCGGATATTGGATGAAAACGTTATGGCCAAAATACGAAACATGCGCAAAATTAGAATTTTGGATGCACTTGTGACGCGTACAATACATTTTCATTTTTTACGTTTTTTTCACCGGATTTCATCGTTTTAGCCCCGAGTTGATTCCATTAAGTCCCAATATTATTTTTATCTACAAAATAAATAAAAACATATCAAAACGTTCATAAAACTCGAGAAACTATACAAAATATTAGGTTAAATGAGTGGGAAATATTGATATAAATACCACTCATCAGACACCGGGGGAACTGGCAGAGAACCTAACCCGAAGGAATGGGAAATTCATTCATGCATGCTTACACGTAACGTATTTTGCATTCTTTTTGTGTTTGTTTTGTTTTGTATTCACAGGTTTCAAAGAAGAAAAAGAGAAAGCGGGGAAGGCAAGCCAACCAGAAGCAACGATAGTACAGTGTTATCAGTTTCAGGAATGAATCGGTATCAGTTTCAGGAATAAATCAGTATCAATTTCGGGGAGGAATCCCACGGTTGAGGCTCATACCAGTATGAGTTTCAAGAATGAATCCCAGGGGGCAAAGCCCATATTTTCAGCATTTGAAAGGAAGATTTCCGTGGAATGAGTGATAAAGAAAGAAAAAAGAGAGAGAAGTCTTTTATGGTTAAGCATATGTCCGGTAATGACATTGTTTACTGTAGAAATAAACCTTAGAAACGATAAGTGTGAGATGTACTCTCATCCAGTATTCTGAGTAGTTGATCTCGGCTAGATTCGCGAGCATTTGATTACTGGATCTCAGTAGTATAAGCCTGAGTAGTTGGTGAGATGAATAGTTGAAGAGATGGTAGATTAGTGAATGACCGTTTGCCTAGATGTCCATCATAGTTTACTTATGCTACGATATATGATATGGTTGGAAACAAAAAAAAAATATCTGAGAAAAAAAATAGACCACCTATAACCGATAAGCGTGAAGCTACCCATGAGCGAGTATTAGGACCACCATGAAGAGAAATGCTACCTTAAAGTGTAAGTGTGAAAAAAAAAAAAAAAAAGAAAGTTCAAAATGAAAAGATAGAGACAAGAGAAAAAAAGAAGAAGACTATATCATGTTGAGTATGACGAAGTAATCACAGAGTGTGATCAAGACATATAGGTTGGTTAGACCCATTGATCCAATTCTCTGAGACGAAATTATCGGGTTGGCTTACTTGAGGATGAAGCTACGAAGGAGCCTTGGCACACACACACACTAGGAGTCTAGTTCAGATCACTCATTCAGACGGCCGGATCTGAGTGTATTAAGTACTTTGAAGGTTCTCTAGTTTTGAAGTGAGGCATTCGTTGAGGACGAAAAAATGTTTAGCTATCAGGATTATCTCGTGAGAGGCAAGTACAATATGTTGAAATGAACCATCACATTGTTAGTATCAGTTTTGGGGATGAGTCCCTGGGGGCGAGGCCTACATCAGAATCAATATCAGACTGAGGGGGCGAGGCCCACATCAGCATCAATATCAGATTCAGGGTTGAGGCCCACATCAACATCAATATCAGATTCAGGGTTGAGGCCCACATCAACATCAATATCAGATTCAGGGTTGAGGCCCACATCAAAATCAATATCAGATTCAGGGGGCGAGGCCCACATTATCATCACTATCAGTTTTAGGGATGAGACCTAAGGCCGAGGCCTACATCATCATCAACATCAGTTGCGGGGATGAGTCCCAGGGTCAAGGACCACATCACATCAGCATCAGTGTCGAGGATGAGTCCCAGGGCCGAGACCTATATCATTATTAGTATCAGTTGCAGAGATGAGTCCCATGGTCAAGGCCCACATCAGCATCAGTTTCAGGGATGAGTCACAGGGCCGAGGCCTACATCAGTATCAGTTTCGGGGATGAGTCATAGGGTCGAGGCCCACATCACATCAGCATCAGTGTCAGGGATGAGTCCCAGGGCCGATGCCTACATCATCCGTATCAGTTGCGGGGATGAGTCGTAGGGTCAAGGCCCACATCAGCATCAGTTTCAGGGATGAGCCCAGGGCCGAGGCCAACATCAGTATCAGTTTCGGGGAAGAGTCCTAGGGTCGAGGCCCACATCACGTCAGCATCAATATTAATTTTTGGGGATGAGTCCGAGGGTCGAGGCCCACGTCAGAACAATATCAGCAGCTTTGGGGATGCGTCCCAGGGTCGTGACCCACATCATCAGCAGCTTTGGGGATGTGTCCTAGGGTCGTGATCCATTTCATCAGCAGTTTTAGGGATGCGTCTCAGGTTCGTGACCCATATTGTCAGCAGTATTGGGATGCATCACAGGGTCGAGGCCCCAGTTGTTGGTTGTAATTATTGGGATGCGTCCAATGATCAAGGTCCATTGCGTCATCAACTCAGCTCGAAGCAGTAGGCAAGTCAGGTGGCATCTGGCGAACCAGGTAAGTAAAAATGCATTTCATAGACTTTGATAGGATTGTCATTGTCACACACTGTACAAGTCCCATCTAAGCGGGGGCAACTGTAGGCACTACATTTCTGCATGTAAGTCCCGATGATGAGCCTCAAATGGAGGCACTACCTTTTAAGTTGCGGATGTCACGGGAAACGGACGTCGGAAGGGAAAGGTCAAGAATTGACATTTTATTGGATTTGGTTCGCTCGTTCAAGCTTCCGGTTCGCTCGTTTGGTCTCAGTTTTGAAATTTATCCCCGGCCTAAACCATAAACCACCCTTCACGCCCATGCAACCATTCACAAAATAAAACAAAAAAGCCAAACCCTCATCCCCACGTGAACAAAAAAAAACAAGCACAAATCAATAAATAAAACCACCCCTCACCCATGCACTTCACACCCATACACCTCTCCCATGCAAAACAAAGCAACAAAACAAACAAAGCCCATCTCGAGAATAACACACAAATCACAAACAACAAACACATAATCAACACCCATATCTCACCCATACACACCCATAACACCACCAACACCTCCACTCCCCTATAAAAAGAAGCCTTAACCCAACCTTGAAACACCTAGCTCAATCTCAGAAAGAAAACACAAAGAAAATAAGTCAAGCATCCACGCCCCCCACATAAAGAAATCCCCTGCATGCCCTCCATTGTCGCCCAAACACTCCAAAATAGCCCCACATTACAGTAAAACAGTGAGCCTAAACTGTGGCCAGCAGTGAAACGGAGTAAAAACGCAGCCTAAATAGTGAAACAGTGAAGAAAAATGTTGAACTAGTGAACCGGAGGAGATGCGGAGCATCAACCCTTCCGACAACCACGTACCGCACTTCCGATAAACGACTAAAGAGGTTAGACTTGAGGGCACCCCTTTTATTTATTATCCTTATTTTTAGTTATTTTATTACTTTATTTCGTATGAGTATTGTGGATTGGTGCATGATATGATTTCTGGATGAACGAAATATGTGTTCTCTCTTGCGGTATATCAGATGGAAACCCGGACGTAAATTCGTAGCCGAATTCGAATGGACGGTATTGTGGTTTGCACTCGGGATACAATGCCATGTACCACTTGAGAGACACATATGTTTCGTTTCATCCAACCTTGTGTTTGAGCATGATTTAGCTTAGAATATTGTTTATTTCTTAAACATGATTTAGTCTAGTAGGCTATTTATTTTTAAGCATGAATAGGTCGTTAGTACGTTATTTCCTTATGTATGTTATAGTTATTTTCTTTCACAATAGGAATTTAATTTACGTTTATGTTTAGGATGTTATTTATTCTTTGTGTTTGATAATTCAACATGCCCATTATGTGATATTGTATGCTTGCCATTATGATGACTTACTTGTAAAGCATGCAAACTTAGACAAAGGATTTATCTTTATGAATGCGAACTAGATTTAGGTTATTCTGGACATGTATGTTGTAGACTTAGTTAAATTATTGCACAAATCCGTTCATTACAAGTGGCATAAGTAAGGGACCATTCCGAACATAATAGTTTGAGGTCTTCCCTTGCGAGGGGTGAGTGTGGCCTTAAATCATTTTCCCGGTTCACACCGGGTGGCGACTCCATTTTATTCTCTAGTTTAGTCCCTCGCGGGCTACTCCGTACTCCCAACGGTCCGCGAGCCAGGAACAACGTCGTCCATTTCTGTGTCCTACACGTGGTTCCAACTTTGTAGTCTTATTCTTCAGCACATGTGCTGGAAACCCCCAAATGCGGAAATGTCGTAAACTAGTTTTACGACCATTCCACAACTCTAAGGGAGTCTTAGGAATAGACTTAGACAGAACTACATTAAGGATATGTATTCCTGTTTGCAGTGCATATCCCAGAATGAACTAGGTAGTGAGCTATAACTATCATGTCTAGTAGGATTCGATTTCTCCTTTCTACAACACCATTTTGCTGTGGTGTTCCAGGCACTGTGAGCTGGGATACTATCCCATGCTCAACTAAGAATTCCTCGAAATCTTTGTCGAGGTATTCCCCTCCACGATCTGATCGTAGAGTTTTGAATGTCTTTCCTAATTGGTTCTTAACCTCATCACGATACTCCTTAAACTTTTCAAAGGTATCTGATTTGTGATGCATTAGGTAGACATACCCATATCTTGAATAATCGTCCATGAATGTGACGAAGTATTCATAACCACCTCGGGTTTTTACATTTATTTGTCCGCAAACATCCGAATGTATTAGCTCAAGTGTTTGACTGGCTCTTATACCTTTTCCAGTAAAAGGTCTTTGGTAATTTTTCCTTCTAAACAGGATTCACAAACTGGTAAAGTCCCGAGCTTAAATTGGTTTAAGGCTTCGTTCTTTATCAATCTATTTATCCGGTCAAGGTTGATGTGACCAAGTCTAAGATGCCATAGATATGTGTCATCGTGAGAAATCTTTGGCCGTTTTGCCTTAGGTTTTTCAACCTTAAACATTTCAGCGTTGAGCAGTGACCTATGTGTTAACGGTCTTAATACGTACAAGTTATTTTATGAGTTTCATGTGCATATAGTTAATCCATTTCTACCAATAATAACCAAATTGCTATTAAAAGAAACTGAATAACCATCATCCAAAAGTTTAGAAACAAAAATCAAATTCCTGCGAAAACCAGGAATAAATAACACATTGTTCAAATTTAAATAACTATTATTAATAAAATTTAAACTGAAAACTCCCACTGCTCTTGCTGAAACGACATCCTCTGTCCCGACCCTCAAGGTGTAATAACCTTCAGCAAGGTCCCTCCATGAATCAAGTAGCTGCAAAGAAGAACAAACATGGATAGTGGCTCCGGAATCAACAATCCAAGTAGATTTATCATCCTCCACTAATAGAGATTCAATAACGAGTAAATCATATTTACCTGTTTCATTTTTCTCTTCAGCTCAGCAAGGTATTTAGGACAGTTCCTTTTCCAATGCCCATTCTTGTCGCAGTGGAAACATTTTCCTTTGGCCTTGGCATCCTCAGAGCCTTTCTTATTATTCTTCTTCTTCATGGGATTTCCCTTATCCTTTCATGTGCTTTTCTTCTTCTTCTTTGCAGATTTAGAAGACTCGGCAATATTTGCCTCTGCACTAGACTTACGAGGATCCACAAGAATGGACTAGTAATGGGTGAGCTCATTAAGCAGTTGGGTCATAGTAAAAGATGACTTGTTCATAATATAGTTGCTTTTAAACTGCAGCAAACTCTTCGGAAGAGTTTCCATAATCATGGTCACCTGTCTACGCTCGTCAATACGTGCTCCATGAGTTTCAACTGTATTGAGATAGGTCATCATCCTTAAGACGTACTCTCGGACTGATGTCCCATCTTTCATCCTAGCAGTCATCGCTGAGACCATGGCCTTATGGCGTTGAGGCTCTGAAGGCTGCCCAAACATGCCCTGCAATTACTCCATCATCTGAGATGCTAGAGCCATAGGTTCATGCTTTGCAGCAAGAACCTCAGACATCCATGCTAGCAAGTAGCAGTGGGCTTTCTCATTTGCTGCGACCCATTTATGGTAGGTATCGTGCACAGCTTGGCCAATATTTCTGGCCGGCTCGGGAGGACGTTCCTCCGTCAGGACAAAATTTAGGTCTTCACAAACCAGGATAGCGTTCATGTTACTTTTCGACTTAACATAGTTTTCTCCCGTTAATTTATCGTTTGAGAGTATGGAAAGAATTGGAGAAACCATGGCTGAAAAATTAAAATAAACATGCATTTAACATTCATTCATCGCATATTCAAATCATTAAAGAATTTTGGCATAAAATTAAACATGATGCATGAACCTTGAATAATGAATTAGAAACCTAAGAGAATTATTATGCCACGCAAACCTATCATCCCCCAAGTAAGTGCCGCCGTAGGGTAGGTCAAGTACTCGCATGATAGATCGAGACAATCTCAGTCAATTTAATATATGCGGGAATAACTCTTATTCCTATATTAAACAACTATCGTTTTATTTGATCAAGGAATTTTATTAATAGTTAATTATTCCTTTTAAGTGTAACTCGCTGTTTCGGGATTCTTGGACTTAACGAGTGAAGTGCCGCCGTAGGGTAGGTCAGTTCACAAGATACATCTAGAATCCCTATCCTCTCGGAATCCAAACCTGATATTGACCCAAAATGGAAACCATCCATAAGGGGACGAAAACAAAGCCGTCTCGAGGCGCCTTTTGAATCTCACGTTTTTGGACTAACAACGGAGATCACGGGATACACTATCATATATCCCTCTCCCACTCACTATATTAAAATATTAAGGTTTCTATCTAAAATATCTAATATTTTATTTTAACTAGTGTGGATAAACTTAGGGCGGCTAAATCATAATTATTATTTACACTAGTTTATCATAAGTGAGCTAATCAATTTTAACTATTAAAATTGTGTCACTAATATTTCATTAGTCTCTACTAACAGTTTTACTCCATTAAACTAATTTAATTAGAGAGGTATAAGTGAGCTATTATATTTTAACTATTAAAATACTAGACACTTATGAGTCTAAAAATCATGGAATTCTAAATTGTTTAATTAAACATTTTAATAAATCTTAGTGCGTCATAAAATCCAATGGTACGTGGAATTGTATCCCGAGTGCAGACCATATTGCCGTCCATTCGGAATTGGCTATCGAATTTATATCCGGGTTTCCATCCTATATACCAATGAAATTTATTATGCACGAATTAAGCCCAATATATTAGAATTCTAATTTTAAACTATAAATCCAATTAATCTAATTAATTGATTTCCATGCATATCATTTTCTAACTTAAACATTTTAAATTACATAAAATCATAATTTTATGTCTATCATGATAATGCATCTATGACATGTTATGGCATGTAAAATGCATGAGTGGGCACCCTAAGCTATTTGACATGTTATTCAAACAATTCGAAATAAACATACATAAAACATAAAAAATTATTTTGCATTGACTAGGCTCTTATTTTTCCAATACTAATCTAATTAGTACAAAAGATTCACCAAGGCATCCATTGGCCTTCAAATCCCGCTCCAAAGTGGTGTTGCCTCAATTTGCGTCTTCGGTGCTCCAAATTACAAAAAAAATTGAAACTTTACATTGAAAATTAAAATACAACAAATGTAAACAATGGCCTTATGGCCTTACATCCCAAAAACAAAACCAACTACAAAAATAAGAGCTGGAAAAATTTACGACCAATGCAAAATCCATTAATCATATGAATATCACAATTTGCCCACTATTCTAAACATGCATATCATATTTATAACTCATATAAATATATTAAAACAGAAACTTTAAATGAAAAATAGTAAAGGGTTAAGAGCACTTTTCAACCTCGCTCTTGATGCCAATTGTAGGAAACGCTTTCTCGTACAGCGGAAGCGATTAGGCATACGGATCGACCTTGAAAATTTTTTATGCTTTCCCTTCCTTAAAACCAAATGGAACCAGCACAATACTGAAGTGTTGCTTCTGTTTCGGACAAGATCTCAGCCCCGGAATGCAACCAAAACAGTCCCCGAACAGCCCCCGAACTACAGTGAAATAATGGACTGTTTTGGACCCGTTACACAACCGAACTGCACACAAATCACCCATTGAATTACGAGAACTGCAAGGGTGATATAGGTCTGATTTTTCCACTCAAAAAAATCCTAACTCAGCCCCAAAAATTCCCCAAGGTGTTTCCCAAAAACCCGAATTAAAACAAACAAACCGAGCCCCGGTGTAACAAGTGAAGTGCGGCAATGAGGTATTATTGTTCCTTAATGCCGTGACTTATAAGAGTGAAGGAGAAGATGATTTTTTTGTCACCACAAAGTCTTCTGAGCTATATCTCGTTACCAACGGAAAGTAGTATGGGCTACACACACAAAACAAATCCCTAAACGTTTTAGAGATTTAATCTCACACCATGAATATTTTCTTATTCTTGTACTTCAATATTGTTTCTCAAATTTTGAGAGAATGAAGAAGAAGAAGAAGAAGAAGAAGAAGAAGAAGAAGAAGAAGAAGGTGGCTAGGGTTTCTTGAATGAATGAGAGTCTACAAAGAAAAAAAAATTATATTTTTCTTTTTATACTTAGGGTAATTTGTTTCCTAAAAAAATCAACACTCCCCTCCCTAATAAGCAAGAATCGGCCAAGCTAGTGTTTGTTGAGTTATTCTAAGGTCCCAAGATCAAATCAAGACATGAAAACATGCGTGAATACACCAATGAAGATAGCGGAATACTTACATTGATCGGTTATGTCGATTTGAAGACGAATCATGCCCAAAAACGCACTGCCTTTGTAAGCTTACTGCATGCAGTCCACTGCCTCCAAAACAGAATTTTGAGATGGAAAACGCAGCTCCTAGCTTCGTTGGATGGATCCCGGCTCATGGTCGAACCTCCCTACCACCTTCGCAAGGCTTGTAAGTGTGCTAGCACTTGAATTTTCACCATGAAAATCCACTCTTGGCTTCCCTATTGCTCACGTTTTTCTGGTTCAAAACCAGTGACATTTTTGTGTTTGGCGTGAGGAGAGGAGAGAGTTTGAGAGAGATTGAAGTTGTGTTAAGTTAAAAATGATTTACCAAAAATCAATTTATATTTATGCCATAAAATTTATTAAATTGATAATAAATTTATGACACAAATCATGCAATGGTTTAGAGTGTCAAACACTCAAACTCCATGCAAGACCATTGAGTGTATTGTACACAATCTTCATGCAATGCATTAGAATTAAATAATGCATAATATGACATGTGTCCTGTGGGCCCACAACGTTTCCAAATGAAAGTGGGCCCACGTGCACTCACGCGTTCGGGTTCGATATTTCCGAAATACCGAGCTTACGTCGCGACGTTAATTAAATCGAATTTAAATAAATAATTGCGCCTAGCGAAATTATTATTTACGTCGCTAACGAATTAATTCTAAATTAACTCGTTTGCCCGAATTAAAATCTAATTTTAATTCCGCGTCGAAATCTAATTTCGTTTAATATATCGAATATATTAATTTACCGATTAATTCCAAATTAATCGTTATCTCTCTCTAGACGATATTTTATCTTAGATAAAATATCTCCGTAATTAATCCTAGATTAATTTTCTCTCTCTTCTGTATAATCCCAGATTATTCAAGAGTGCAAGTTGTGCGTCATCGGTGGATTATCGGGAAGCGACCCATGAGATCCCCGGATAATCTGGCAGTAAATACGGTCGTCGGAGTATCCGAATCACGTACGTACCAAGTACTACGTTCTAACCGATTTACGAGACAAGGTCGACTCCTAGCAAAGCACCAAGTCTACCTAATTCTCCGGACATATCCATTAAAGAATATTAAGATCTGTATCAACGTAGTATACTAATGTATTGTGCATATCGCCCCGTATCGATAATCACGTGCTAGGGCTGGGGCTGGATAAGTGTCTGCCCCGTCCGAAACACATATCGGATGTCTGGTAACTAGTCTCTATAATCGGATATTCATGACCTGGTCATAATATCACGATTGGATGCGCATCACTTAAGAGCACTAATACCGTATCCTGCGTGACATCATCTCCATTATGACTGGAGTGACACTTCCGTCTTGACATCACATCCAATACACTACGATTCCTGATAAACCCAGAAGAGGTGAACACAGAACCAGTTAAGATCCCCCACCACCAAAACCAAAGTTTACCGATTGTCATAAGTATTAGCGATGTAAGTCTCAGGTTAAGACTATACACACCTACCTTGATTTCGGCCTCCCATAGACACCTAGTCATAATACCAATGGGATTCCGAAGGGTCCTATCCAGAGCGAAGCTGTTTCCCGTACCATCGGTGAAACACGACCTCCTACGCACTTGCACAAGTATCCAATACTTATATATATGAGAACTCGCCGTTTGCCCCTCACAAAACGCACAAGTGCAATACTAGCCTATTCCGCATTATCGATGTCCAGTCTCGATAATACTACGGCTAGGGATATTTAATGATTAATCCTTCGTGGACTGATACTGTCTCATATCATCTCAATCCAGGAACTAATCATAGGGACCTCTCTTCATTTATATGTCTATGGTTATCTAGTCACAAAATGAAGAGAGTGCAATTTCCTTGTTACATAGTTAATTTGCTACAACAACAAATGATCTGTGCAAATAGTGACGCTATGGGTCATATTATCCAACAATCTCCCACTTGGCACATAGCCAGTCACTCGAGTGTCCTACACCCGAACTATGTAAGGTTCGCTCAAATTGCTGAGGAAAGGTTTTCGTCAGCGGATTTGTTATTTGACGCGATTTATATACGATCATCACATCACCACGATGTATGATCCGAACGAATCAGATGATATAGAAGTATATATCTGGATCGTCGATGAGACCTTTAATTCCTTAGCCTGTGCTGACGCCTAGTTCAGCCGTTAACAGAACTATATCTAATCTAATTAGATTTATTATCGATCCAAATGGCTTCTATTGCTGCTTCAGCTGTACCAATAATCCGTATTGTTGTTTATTCGGCAACAGTTATCTTGCTTCGGAATATTCCAGCTCAGTTGTTCCGTTATTCAAACTTTATAGTACCATAGTATTTAATTGTTTGGAAAC
>SKCR01012273.1:0-12874 GCA_019454045.1 Zanthoxylum bungeanum
CTCATTCCTGACTATTTGGGATGCTAGGGATATGTTTGGATAATACCAAACTAAGGACCAAATTGGATAAGTGCCAATATAGGTTACCTAAGGGAACCATAAGTATAGTACTTATAAATCTCACATGAGAACAATGTGATTGTTGCTCACCATGCGGTTTTTCCTGAGAGGAATACCGATATGCAGTGGTCAGTGGGAGGATAGTGATACTCGATGAAAATCCGAGATAGTAATACTGTTCAAGGCACGAAGTCTTTAATGGAACACAAATAGTTCATCTATGATGAATCTATACCATTAATCTTCGAGTACACAAGAACCGCGTAGATCAGAGAGAGTCAGAAAACGACCTAGGGTATGGGTTTCTGATCTAACCTCATAAAGATGTCAATCTTATGAAGGTATATCCGCCGACTACATTTTGAGGAAGTGATACGAGGTATATCGACTCCTATTATGGCAAAAGTGCCATGAGTCCGAAATGGATTCCATGTTTAACAACTATTTTGGATACTAGTTGTTGTACCACAAGGCATTGTGCCTATTGGTACATTAAACGTCTTCAAGGAAGACATACATGGAAGGCAACATACCAACGTACAAGGCTGGGCTTTTGACGGAAAGGTATCGTTATCAACATTGTTTTAATAACGGTTCAACCTTTTACCTGTTGCCATGTTAAATCCATTTGAATAATGCTTGCTAAAGCTGTGTATTTCATTTATGAAATATGACAGCTTAACGGAAAATCGCTTTCCTGAAAAGGAAACCTTTCGGAGGATGTTTATAACATCCTGTCGGTTTTATCGTACCATAACAAGCAAACAAGGTTTGCAGGTGATTCGATCCATGTTTGGATTGAAGCAAGCATAGGTTTTAAGAATTATCGTTTTGATGTAATCATAATGGAGTATGATTTAATTCAAAACGAAATGATTCTTGTGTATATAAAAGGGTTAGTGGGAGTGCACTGAAATGAATGTCATGTAAAGTAATGATAATATGTCATTTCTTGGAAATGAAATTCCCATAAAGCAATCGGTGAAAGCTTGGCTTTCATAAGAAATTCTCCGTAGAATTCTGGGGAGTAACAACCTTTATTCAAGGAATAAAGATCTACTGGTATAGATTTGGAGTTGTTAACACTCTCTGGGAAATTGTACATTTAAAATGTACTTGATATGGTGTCTCATACGCTTTGAGCATATGGAGTCACAATCAGGACAATCCAAGTGACAGTCACTGGATTGATGTTAAGAACATCTGTTAGTATCTTAGAGAACTAAAGATGCTATCTTAAATTATGGAGTAGGAGAACTTGAAGTGACCAGGATCACTGCTGCAAGTTTCCAAACCGGTAAATACTGCGGTACTATAAAGTTTGAATAACGGGACAGTAAGCTGGAAATATTCCGAGCAAGATAACTGTTACCGAATTAACAACAAATGCAGATTATTGCTGCAGCTGAGGCAGCAATAGAAGCCATTTGGATCGATAATAAATCTAATTAGATTAGATATAGTTCTTTTAGCAGCTGAGCTAGGCCGTCAGCACAGGCTAAGGAATTAAAGGTCTCATCGACGATCCAGATATATACTTCTATATTTATCTGATTCGTTCGGATCATACATCGTGGCGATGTGATGATCGTATAAATCGCGTCAAAAGATAATTACGCAAATCCGCTGACGAAACCCTTTCCTCAGCAATTTGAGCGAACCGTACATAGTTCGGGTGTTAGACACTCGAGTGACTGGCTATGTGCCAAGTGGGAGATTGTTGGATAATATGACCCATAGCGTCACTATTTGTACAGATCACGGTGTTGTTGTACAAATTAACTATGTGACAAGGAAATTGCACTCTCATCATTTGTGATTAGATCACCATATATGTATAATGAAGAGAGGTCCATATGATTAGTTCCTGGATTGAGATTATATGAGACAGTATCAGTCCACGAAGGATTAATCATTAAATATCCCTAGCCGGAGTATTATCGAGACATGACATCGATAATGCGGAATATGCTAGTATTGCACTTGTGCGCGTTGTGAGGGCACAACGGCATAGTTCTCATATATTTAAGTATTGGATACTTATGCAAGTGCGATAGGAGGTTGTGTTTCACCGATGGTACGGGAAACAACTTCGCTCTGGATAGACCCCTCGGAATCCCATTGGTATTATGACTATGTGTCTATGGGAGGCCGAAATCAAGGTAGGTGTGTATAGTCTTAACCTGAGACTTGCATCACTAATACTTGCGATAATCGGTAGACTTTGGTCTTGGTGGTACAGGGCTTTAACCGGCTCTGCGTACACCGCTTCTGGGTTTATCAGAGAGTCGTAGTGTATTGGGTGTGATGTCGAGACGGAAGTATCACTTCAGTTATAGTGGAGATGATGTCACGCAGGATACGGTATTAGTGCTCTTAAGTGCTGGCCGGCCATCGAGATATTATGACAAGGTCATGTATATCCGATTATAGAGACTAATTACCAGACATCCGACATGTGCTTCGGACGGGGCAGACAATTATCCAGCCCCAGCCCTAGCACGTGACTATCTGATACTGGGCTGATATACACAATACTACGGTATACTACGCTTGATACAGATCTAAATATTCCTGTAAGAATATTTCTGGAGAATTGGGTAGGCATGGCGCTTTGCTAGAAGCCAACCTTGTCTTGTAAATCGGTATAAACGTAGTACGAGGGTTACGTGTTCGGATACTCCGACAACCGTATTTACTGCCAACATATCTGGAGATCTCATGGGTCGCTTCCTGAAGATTCACCGATGATGTATAACTCGCACTTTGATTAATCTGGGATTAATTAGTAAAGAGAGAAGATTGATTTATAGAGAGAGAAAATTAATCTGGGATTAATTGCGGAGATATTTTATCTGGGAATAAAATATTAATTAAAGAGAGAGAACGATTAATTTGGAATTAATCGATAAAATAATATATTTGATATTTATTAGAAATTGGATTTCGACGTGAAATTAAAATTAGATTTTAATTCGGGCGAACGAATTAATTTAGAATTAATTCGTTAGCGACGTCAATGGTGATTTCGCTAGGCGTAATCATTTAATTACGACGCGACGGAAAATTCGTTAATTTGGAATTAGCGAACCCGAGCCCGAGAGTGTTGCGAGCGCATTCGTATTTCGAATTCGAGTGCGGCACGCAAGTCACATCAAGCGTCAAATCGCTAGTCGCATCAATTGTCAAATCACTTGTCACTTTGAGTGATGTGACATGACATGTTGTCACTTTAATAAAGTGACTTGATGTGATAGATAAAAGTGATGGGTAAAAGAGAAAACATGATTGATGTTTTACTTTTTGACTTTTGCTTTTTGAATAGTAAAAGGAATTGTTTTAATAGAAATAAAAAGTGGTAAAAGGTATTATTATTATTAATTTTGGAAATTAAAATATAAAAACCTAATTACACTTTTTTTCTCTCTCTCTCCTTTTACGTTTTTTCTCTCCATCTCTTTTCCCTCTCTTTCTCTTCTTCCTCTCTCACGGTTTGGAACCGTTTCATCTTCTCAAACTTTCTGGTTTGCTGAATTTAAAGGGAAGCAAAGAAGATGAAGAGTGCTAGCACACACCTTGGGTTATACTATGGTGATAGGGAAACGAATTTGTGAGCTTGGAAAGCTTGAAGCTTGGAGCTTCAATGGAGCCTTGCATGGCCGATTCTTGGAGACAAAAAGAGGACCAAAACCGAGCAGCCCCTGCCGTTTTTGGAGGCCAAACCGAGCACCAACAAGAACAAAAAAACGCATATTGTATTTCGCAATAAAACCGATAAATGTGAGTTATGTTTCCGCCTTACTCCTTTGATGTGTTCATACTCGTTTTTATGCATGATTTGTGATCCTTGGGACTTGATTGAAACTCAACAGTTCCATTAAAATATGTTAGATAGATTTCATATTAGATATGAACGGGAAAGAAACCGGGTTTCTCATTCCGATAAATTTGGGTATGCTAGGCATATGTTTGGATGATACAAAACTAAAACCCAAATTGGATAAGTGCCTAATTGTAGGTTATCCTAGGGATACCAAAGTATAGTATTTATACAACTCACAAAGAGAATAATTTCATTGCTGCTCACAATGCGGTTTTCCTGAGAGGAACACCGATATGCAGTGGTAAGTGGGAGGATAGTAAAACTCGATGAAAATCGGAGTAATACTATTCCAGGCACCGAATCTTAATGGAACAAAATAGTTCATCAGGGATAGAACTATTACCAGTAACCTTCGAATACACAAGAACCGCGTATGTCGGAGAGAGTTAGAAAACAACCTGGGGTATGGGTTTCTGACCGGAGTGTAAACACACACGTATAACGCAAGCGCACGTATCGTTCAAGTAGTATAAAAATATCGATCCCACGAGGACTTAATATCTAAACTATTAATTTTAGGAGGTCAAATGATTACTAATATCTAACAAGTTGATTAATTGATTTGAAGTGGTGACGATTCTAAATTTAAAAACAAGTAAATAAAATTGTCGAAAATAGGTTTTAAGAAAATTCAATATTAAAAACTATCTAGGGTTGTGATTTCTTCCAATATCATTTTAAAGATGAAGTGGTTATCTTAAAGTTGGGTAATATATTGATTTATTAACCTGGAACACTAAATTATTTGTAAGCCTCTGTCGATGGTCAGACACAAATACCCAGTTTAACCCAATTGAACCATATGTCTATGTCAACCAAATTATATGGATTCATTAAGTTTAAGTTCCAATTATGGCTACCCCCGCCCGACAGGTATATTCCTATCCTGTAAGGAAATCTATTAAAGGGTTATCTATCCTCAGGAAGATCGTGGGCTATTGAGTCTAAGGCTGAAACCTAAAATCCCTATGTCTAGTTCATTTTAGATTTACCAGATCAATTTTATTAATGACCAGTTAATGAAAAAGCATTAAGTTTAAGACTCAATAAATAAATCTTTATATTACCCAAGCTATAATCTAACCCCTATAAAACGGTGATATTGGATTTCATCACAACCCCAGATAACTAATTTAGTTACAACACATAACTAGGGCTAGTAAAAATAAAAGACATAAAGTAAAAATGCGGTAAAGTAAATACTGAAAAGTAAATTACAATAAAATAAAATGCTAAGGTAAAAGGAATTACTTTTACTACTACTAATTTAGATATCTCCCATAAAATAATATATAAACTTGTGATTCTTTTTCCAACCAACTGTTGGTTTATTCTAAGGTCCCAAGATCAAACAAGACATGAAATTATGTGTGAACACATCAACGGAGGTAGCGGAATACTCACATTGATCGGTAGAGTCGATTTGGAGACAAATGAACCCAAAAACGCACTGCCATGTAAGCCTACTGCGTGCAGTCCACTGCCTACAAAAACAGAAAATTAAGTGAAGAAACGGAGCTCCTAGCATCGTCGGATGGATCCCGTCTCATGGTCGAACCTCCCTACCACCTTCGCAAGACTTGTAAGTGTGCTAGCACTTGATTTCTCACCATGAGAAACCACTCTTGCTTCCCTTTAGCTCACGCCCAAACTGGTTCCAAACCAGTGAACACTTTGCTCAAATGGGCGTGAGAGAGGAGAGAAAATTTGAGAGAGAAGAAGTTGTGTATTATTATTAAAATGATTTACCAAAAATCAATTTATATTTATACCATAATTTATTAAATTAATAATAAAATTATGACACATAACATGCAATGGCTTAGAGTATAAAACACTCAATTTCCATGCAATAATATTGAGTGCATTGTACACAATCTACATGCAATGACATTGAGTACAATGTACACAATCTACATGCAAAGCATTAGAATGACATGTGTCATGTGGGCCCCACACGTTCCCAAATGAAAGTGGGCCACGTGCACTCACGCGTTCGGGTTCGATATTTCCGAAATACGAGCTTACGTCGCGACGTTAATTCAATCGAATTTAAATAATAATCGCCCCCGGCGAAATTATTATTTACGTCGCTAACGAATTAATTCTTAATTAACTCGTTTGCCCGAATTAAAATCTAATTTTAATTCCGCGTCGAAATTCAATTTCGTCTAATACATCGATTAATTCCGAATTAATCGCTGTCTCTCTCTAGACGATATTTTATCCCGGATAAAAATCTCCGTTATTAATCCTAGATTAATTTTCTCTCTCTTCTATTATAATCCCAGATTATTCAAGAGTGCAAGTTGTGCGTCATCGGTGGATTATCGGGAAGCGACCCATGAGATCCCCGGATAAGTTGGCAGTAAATACGGTCGTCGGAGTGCCCGAATCACGTACGTACCAAGTACTACGTTCTACCGATTTACGAGACAAGGTCGACTCCTAGCAAAGCACCAAGTCTACCCAATTCTCCGGACATATCCATTTAAGAATATTAAGATCTGTATCAAGCGTAGTATACAATTGTATTGTGCATATCGGCCCAGTATCGGATAATCACGTGCTAGGGCTGGGGCTGGATAAGTGTCTGCCCCGTCCGAAACACATATCGGATGTCTGGTAACTAGTCTCTATAATCGGATATTCAGACCTGGCCATAATATCACGATTGGATGCGCATCACTTTAAGAGCACTAATACCGTATCCTGCGTGACATCATCTCCATTACGACTGGAGTGACACTTCCGTCTTGAACTCACATCCAATACACTACGATTCTCTGATAAACCCAGAAGAGGTGAACACAGAACCAGTTAAGATCCCCAACCACCAAAACAAAGTTTACCGATTGTCGTAAGTATTAGCGATGCAAGTCTCAGGTTAAGACTATACACACCTACCTTGATTTCGGCCTCCTAGACACCTAGTCATAATACCAATGGGATTCCGAAGGGTCTATCCAGAGCGAAGCTGTTTCCCGTACCATCGTTGAAACACGACCTCCTATCGCACTTGCACAAGTATCCAATACTTATATATATGAGAACTATGCCGTTGTGCCCTCACAACGCGCACAAGTGCAATACTAGCCTATTCCGCATTATCGATGTCCAGTCTCGATAATACTACGGCTAGGGATATTTAATGATTAATCTTCGTGGACTGATACTGTCTCATATCATCTCAATCCAGGAACTAATCATAGGGACCTCTCTTCATTATATATCTATGGTGATCTAATCACAACGATGAGAGTGCAATTTCCTTATTACATAGTTAATTTGCTACAACAACACAATGATCTGTGCAAACAGTGACGCTATGGGTCATATTATCCAACACCAACCATATATGCGGTAACCTGATTAAGTCAAATTAAGTCCAACCAGCCATAAAGGCGGTGTTAGTTTCTATAATATGGCCCAAGGAAAGATTAAGCATACATGAAATACAACAAAGAATATATATAAAAGATGAAGTATGGCGGAATCATACTTACCAATCTCTTGTGATGAAGAAAGATCAAGCCAAGATGGAAGCTCCAAGGTAGATAAGGTTCGGCCAAGGAAGACAAGAAGAGAAAGCTCCAAACTTTGTGTATTCCTTGCTCTATGATGGTTTCCCTATCACCTCTTTTGATCCCTTGAAGGTGCTAGCCTTGCATGTTCCAAACATCAACCTTTTCTTCAAGCTTTTGGCAACCAAATTTGAAGAAGATGAAGACCAAAACTGCATGCAGTTTTCGGTCAAGAGTGAGTGAGAGAAGAGAGATTTTCTTAATTGATTTTGATACCAAAAATCAATTTATATTTATGCCATAATAGTTATTAAATAATAATAAATCTATGACACTAGCCATGCAAAGGCTTAGAGTGTCAAACACTCAAATTCCATGCATAACATTTGAGTGTAATATACACTATCACCATGCAATGCATCATCAATAAAATAATGCATATAATGACATGTGTCATGTGGGCCCCACACGTTTCCAAATGAAAGTGGGCCCACGGCACTCACGCGTTCGGGTTCGATATTTCGAAATACCGAACTTACGTCGCGACGTTATTTAAATCGAATTTAAATAAATAATTGCGCCTAGCGAAATTATTATTTACGTCGCTAACGAATTAATTCTAAATTAACTCGTATGCCCGAATTAAAATCTAATTTTAATTTCGCGTCGAAATCGAATTTCGATTATTATATCGAATATAATAATTTTATCGATTAATTCCAAATTAATCGTTCTCTCTCTCTAAACAAGGACTTTATCCGAGATAAAGTTTCTCCGCAATTAATCCAAGATTAATTAAGTCCGAATCAAATATCATAGGTGAATCTTCAGGAAGCGACCCAAGAGATCTCCGGATATGTTGGCAGTAAATACGGTCGTCGGATAATCCGAACACGCACGTACCTCGTACTACGTTCTCACCGATTCACAAGACAAGGTTGGCTTCTAGCAAAGCGCCATGTCTACCCAATTCTCCAGAAATATTCTTATAGGAATATAAGATCTATATCAAGCGTAGTATACCGTAGTATTGCGTACATCGATCCAGTATCGGATGATCACATGCTAGGCCTGGGGCTGGAGATGTGTCTGCCCCGTACGAAACATATATCGGACATCAAACAGCTAGTCTCTTTAAATCAGACAATCCTGACCTAGTCATATTGTCCCGACGGTTGCAACCTTTATAGAGTACTAGTTCTGTGTCCTGCGTGATCATCCCCTCCATATGTCTGAAGCGATACTTCCATCTTGACATCACATCCAGTACACTACGATTCTCGATAAACCCAGAAGAGGTGTACACAGAACCGGTTAGGGTCCCCAACCACCAAAACCAAAGTTTACCGATTGTCGCAAGTACTAGCGATGTAAGTCTCAGGTTAAGACCATATACACCTACCCTGATGCGGCCTCCCATAGACACACAGACATACTACCAATGGGATTCTGCGGGGTCTATCCAGAGCGAAGCTGTTTTCCGTACCATCGGTAAAACACAACCTCCTATTGCACTTGCATAAGTATCCAATACTTAAATATATGAGAACTATGCTGTTGTGCCCTCACAACGTGCACAAGCGCAATACTAGTCTATTCCGCATTATCGATGTCCAATCTTGATAATACTCCGACTAGGGATATTTAATGATTAAACTCTTATAGATTGATACTGTCTCATATCATCTCAATCCAGTATTAATCATATGGACTTTCGCCATTTATTAGTCAAAGTAAATAATATTACAAAACGGCAAAAGGCAATTTCATAATCACATAGTTAATTTTGTACAATAATACAATATCATTTACAAACAGTGACGCTATGGGACATAATGTCTAACAATCTCCCACTTGGCCTATAGCCAGTCACTCAAGCATCTAATACCCGAACTATGTATGTGTCGTTCAAAAACTTGCTGAAGAACAGCCTTCGTCAGCGGATCTGCAATGTTGTCATCTGATGTGACCTTCTCGACCTTTACATCGCCACGATGTATAATCTCCCGAATCAGATGGTAACGTCGAAGAACATGCTTGGACCTTTGATGAGACCTGGTTCCTTAGCCTGTGCTATAGCCCCGTTATTGTCACAATACAATGGAACGGGCTCAGCTGCTAACGGAACTACCCCTAATCCGATTAGGAACTTTCGGATCCAAACTGCCTCCTTTGCTGCTTCAGATGCAGCGATGTACTCCGCTTCTGTTGTTGAATCGGCAACAGTATCTTGTTGGAAGATTTCCAGCTCACTGCTCCGTTATTCAAACAAAAAATGTACCCAGATTGCGACTTGTAGTCATCTTTGTCGTTTGGAAACTTGCATCGGTATACCCAGATACCGCAAGTTCTCCACCTCCATAAATTAAGAAAGCATCCTTAGTTCGTTTAAGATACTTAAGGATGTTCTTAACTGCTATCCAGTGACCTTCACCTGGATCGGCCTGATAGCGGCTGCACATGCTCAAAGCATATGAGACATCAGGTCGTGTACATATCATAGCATACATGATCGATCCGACTGCCGAGGCGAACGGTATCCGACTCATGTTGTCCCTCTCTTCCTGATTCATTGCCAGGAACAGTATCACTACGATCTTCATCGAGTTCTACTTTCCTCCCACTTACCACTGCATTTAGGAATTCCTTCTCAAGGAAAACCGCATGTAGAGCAACAAATACTTTGTTCTCTTGTGGGTAATAGAAGTAATATCCTTTGGTTTCCCTAGGATATCCTACGAAAAGGCATTTATCAGATTTGGGTTCAAGTTTGGTACCTTCCAAACGTTTAACATATGCCCAGCATCCCCAAATCTTCAGGAAAGAGAAACCTGGTTTCCTTCCTGTCCATATCTCATATGGAGTCTGTTCAACAGACTTCGACGGTACCTTATTCAAAATAAGTATAGCACTGTTTAATGCGTATCCCCAGAAGGATATTGGTAGCTCAGTGCGACTCATCATTGACCTTACCATGTCCAACAAGGTGCGGTTTCTCCGTTCGGACACACCGTTTAATTGCGGTGTTCCAGGAGGAGTCCACTGTGAAAGAATACCATATTCTTTCAAGTAATCTTGAAAATCATAACTTAAGTATTCGCCACCTCGGTCTGACCGTAATGTCTTAATACTCTTCCCTGTTTGTTTTTCCACTTCGTGTCGAAACTCTTTGAATTTCTCAAAAGTTTCCGACTTGTGTCTCATAAGATACACATAACCGTAACGAGATGCATCATCTGTAAAGGTTACGAAGTAGTGAAATCCACCTCTAGCCTGGCTAGACATGGGCCCGCATACGTCAGTATGAACAAGAGCCAACAGTTCTGTGGCACGTTCACCTTTACCGCTAAAAGGTGATTTAGGCATTTTGCCTAAAAGACAAGATTCGCAGACGTCATATGAATTGGGATCAAATTCGTCCAAGTACCCACTCTTCGAAAGTGTGGATATGCGAGAGTCTTGTTGATGTGTCCCAGACGACAATGCCACATATAAGCTTCATCTTTTAGATTACTTCTTTTGAGCCTTTTGTTTGTCATTTTAGGAGATTATTTATATTCAAAATATAAAGACCGTTATTTGCAACAGCTGTGCAAATTTCTGTATCATTTTTTATAAATAACACCCAGTGTTCCTGAATACAAAAGTGTAACCCTGCTGGGTTAACAAGGATACAGATATAATATTCCTAGTTAAACTAGGTACAAAATAACAGTTCAAAAGTTTAAGTTCATGCCCTGAGGGCAGTTCTAAAACAAAAGTCCCTACGGCCAAAACAGCAACTGGTGTTCCGTTTCCAACCCGTAGATCCATCTCCCCGGATGGCAGCACCCTGCTATCCTGCAGATCCTGCACATCAGTACAAATATGAGCACCACAACCAGAATCAAAAATCCAATTTTTAAAACTAGAAGTATTCATATTTATCTCAATAACAAACATACCAGAAGCGATAGCCTTGCCATCCTTGATATCCTCCTTCTGCCCTTTGCCCATTCGGCAGTCACGTTTCCAGTGACCCCTCTTGCCGCAGTTGAGGCAGATGTCGTGAGATTTGTCCTTTGGCTTCCTAGAAGCCACTGTCAACTTGCCTTTGCCCTTTTTCTTGAACTTCTTCTTCCTTGCACCTCCAATTGCCTTGGGGCCACCCTTTGGCGCAGGAGAGGTCGATGCAAAATGCGCCTCGCGCTTGCTCCCCTTTAGGAGTTCCCTTTCGGACTCCTTCAAGATAGATAACAGCTCTCCAAGAGTGTCATCTGTATCCATCAACTTATAGTTGACTATGATTTGTTTCCAAGTATCAGGAAGTGACTGCAAGATCATATCTATAGTCAGCTCAGCCTCCAAGACTATTCCCATATTGGCCAACTCATCAATATCGGCGATCATTTGAGTCCCATGGGCTTCAACTGATGCGCCAACTGTCATCTGGGAGCGGAAGAGTTTCCTTACTAGCTCGTACCTCTTCATCCGCTTATTGGTGCGGTGAAGATCACGCAATCTTTCCATCATGTTATAGGGATCCAAGTCCCTATTCTGGCGTCTGAAATGCTGGGTCATTGCAGCTAGCATAACTGACTGAGCTTGGTCACAATCATCACTATGAGTCTTCCATAACTCTAGCTCCAGTGGCTCAGTGGGTTTAGGCAGGAGAGGTCTCTGAATAGTATACAGTATCCTCTCAGCCCCAAGCACTATCTTGAGGTTCATTTCCCAGTCGGCAAAGTTTGTCCCTTTGAAGACATTATCACCCATGATTATGTCGCGGATATTACCTTTGCCAGTCATCTTGACAACTATAGTCCAACTATAAAGTCAACGATCTTATGGGTATAGTCAAACTGTTAAAAGAAAATAACAATATATTAGTCCAACTAATTTAATATTGACGAAAATGATTTTGAAAGACGCGTAAGGCTAAGTATCTGAACGAAATTGTAAATTCAATAATAGCCTCCCACTATTTTCTCAAGTTTCTAACCCTCTGTAGACAACTCGGGAAATCTAATTTCTAGTGGGCTAGGATCCCGTTAAATAACACACACCTTGACTTTGGCCAACAAGTTGTATGATATTTAACTAGGTAGATCTCGAAGATCAATGGATCCCATCCAATTCCTAGATCCGGTAGGTGGAATCCAAGTCCGAAACATATATATCTAATGTTGGATAATATGACCCATAGCGTCACTATTTGCACAGATCATTGTGTTGTTGTAGCAAATTAACTATGTAATAAGGAAATTGCACTCTCATCGTTTGTGATTAGATCACCATAGATATATAAATGAAGAGAGGTCCCTATGATTAGTTCCTGGACTGAGAATGATATGAGACAGTATCAGTCCCCAAAGGTTTAATCATTGAATATCCCTAGTCGTAGTATTATCGAGACTGGACATCGATA
>SKCR01012274.1:0-12944 GCA_019454045.1 Zanthoxylum bungeanum
GAGGAAGTGATACAAGGTATCGACTCCCTTTTATGGCAAGTGCCATGATATCTGAAATGGATTCCATGTATATCAACTATGTTGGATACTAGTTGAAGTACCGAAAGGCATTGTGCCTATTGGTACTATATTAGTCTTCAAGGAAGACATACATGGAAGGCAACATACCAACGTACTAAGCTAGGCTTCTAGTGGAAAGGTATCGTTATCAACATTGTGTTGATTATGATACAACCTTTTACCTGTTGCCATGGTAAATCCATTTAGATAATGCTTGCTAATGCTGCATGTTTCATTTATGAAATATGTCAGCTTAACGGGAAAATCGCTTTCCTTAAATGGAAACCTTTTGGAGGATGTTTACAACATCCTGACTGTTTTGTCGTACCAAAATTAGCAAACAAGGTTTGCAGGTTATTCGATCCATGTTTGGATTGAAGCAAGCATTAGGTTCTAGGAATTATCGTTTTGATGTAATCATAATGGTTTATGATTTAATTCAAAACGAAATGATTCTTGTGTATATAAGAGGGTTAGTGAGAGCGCACTGACAGTGGCTGTCCTAAAAATAATGATAATAAGTCATTTCTTGGAAATGATATTCCCATAATAACTATCGGTGAAAGCTTGGCTTTCGAGAAAACTCTCCGAGAAATCGTACATTGAAAAATGTACGCGACCTGGTGTCTCATACGCTTTGAGCATATGGATTCACAAACAGGCCAATCTGAGTGATAGTCACTGGATTGATGTTAAGAACATACTTATTATCTTAGAGAACTAAGGATAAATTCTTAAACTATGGAGAAGGAGACTTGAAGTGACTGGGATCACTGTAGCAAGTTTAAACCGATAAAGACGACTATAAGTCGTAAACGGTACTATACAGTTTGAATAACGGAACAGTGAGTTGGAAATCTTCCAAGCAAGATACTGTTACCGAATAAACAATAAATGCGGGTTATTGCTGCAGCTGAGGCAGCAATAGAAGCCTTATGGATCGATAACAAATCTAATTAGATTAGATATAGTTCTTTTAGTAGCTGAGCTAGGCTTCAGCACAAGCTAAAGAATTAATGGTCTCATCAATGATCCAGATACATACTTCGATATTCATTTGATTAGTTCGGATCATACATCATAGCGATGTGATGATCGAATAAATCGCATCAGATGATAATCATGCAAATCCGCTGACGAAAGCCTTTTCTCAGCAATTTGAGCCAACCGTACATAGTTCGGGTGTCAGACACTCGAGTGACTGGCTATAGGCCAAGTGGGAGATTGTTGGACAATTATGACCCATAGCGTCACTATTTGTACAGATCATGGTGTTGTTGTACAAATTAACTATGTGACAATGGAGATTGCACTCTTATCATTTGTGATTAGATCACCAAGATGTATAAATGATAGGAGGTCCTTATGATTTGTTCCTGGATTGAGAATGATATGAGACGGTATCAGTCCACGAAGGATAAATCATTAAATATCCCTAGTCAGAGTATTATCGAGATTGGACATCGATAAATGCGTAAAAGACTAGTATTACACTTGTGCGCGTTGTGAGGGCACAACGGCATAGTTCTCATATATTTTGGTATAGGATACTCATGCAAGTGTAATAGGAGGTTGTGTTTTACCGATGGTATGGGAAACAGCTTCGCTCTGGATAGACCCCCTCGGAATTCCATTGGTAGTATGACTATGTGTCTATGGAAGTCCGAAATCAGGGTAGGTGTATTTGGTCTTAACCTGAGACTTGCACCGCTAATACTTGCGACAATCAATATGCTTTGGTTTTGGTCGTCCAGGGCTTTAACAGGTTCTGTGTACGCCTCTGCTGGGTATATTGAGAATCGTAGTGTGTTGGGTGTGATGTCGAGACGGAAGTATCACTCCAGTCATATGGAGATGATGATCACGTAGGGATACATAACTGGTTCTCTAAAGGGTTGCAACCATCGGGATAATATGACTTGGTCATGATTATCCGATAATAAAGAGACTAGTTGCTCGTAATCTGATATATGCTTTGTACGGGGCAGACACTGTACCAGCCCCAGGCCTTACATGTGATCATCCGATACTGGATCGAAATACGCAATACTACGTATACTACGCCTGATATAGATCTTATATTCCTATAAGGATATTTCTGGAGAATTGGGAAGGCATGGCGCTTTGCTAGAAGCCAACCTTGTCTTGTAAATCGGTATAAACGTAGTACTAGGTACTTACGTGTTCGGATAGTCCGACGACCGAATTTACTGCCAACATATCCGGGGATCTCATGGGTCGCTTCCCGAAGATTCACCGATGACGTATGACTCGCATTTTAATTAATATGGGATTAATTAGATGAGAGAGAAAATTAATCTGGGATTAATTGAGGAGATATTTTATCTGGGATAAAATATCAATAAAGAGAGATAACGATTAATTTGGAATTAATCGATAAAATTAATATATTCGATATATTAAACGAAATTGGATTTCGATGCGGAATTAAAATTAGATTTTAAATCGGGCGAACGAGTTAATTTAGAATTAATTCTTAGCGACGTGAATAGTGATTTCACTAGGCATAATCATTTAATTACGTCGCAACGGAAAATTCGTTAATTTGGAATTAGCGAACCCGAGCCCGGGATTATTTGCGAGCGCATTCGCATTTCAAATTCGAGTGCGGCCGCGCAGTCAAATCAAGCGTCAAATCGCAAGTCACATCAAGTGTTAAATCATTAGTCACTTTGAGTGATGTGACAACTTGTCACTTGATTGATTGAGTGATGTGACTTGATGGAAGTGGTTGGAAAGCTTTTTTAAAAGCTTGATTGACATATATTATTATTTAATGTTTTGTTATATGTTGAATTGATTTTAGAAATCAATTAACACTTACACATTTCTATTCTATCTCATGGCTCACGAATTGGAGCCAAATTCCTCTCTTCTCTCTCGGCCTTAGAGGCATTTTCTTGTTCTGTTTTTCTGGGCAGAAACCGAGCTTGAAGGGAAGCAAAATGTGGTGATTTTGTGGCAAAATCATCAAGAGCTAGCACTCCGAGAGACATGCGAAGGTGATAGGGAAGTCCACCCATGAGCTTGGGATCACCATGACAAAGCTTGGAGCTTGATGAAGTCCGAATTTGAGGACTACCCAGCAGCTCACTGTCGAGAGGTCCAGAGGGCAGAAAATATTTTTTGTTGTTGCCGCGTCGCTCAACCGATCGATGTAAGTATTCCGCAACTTCCTCCATTTGTATTCGCACTTATTTCTTGCTTGTTATTCGATCCTCCTCGGGACCGTAGAACTCCAACAATATATTCCTTAAAAGAATATTTCTGGAGAATTAGTTAGGCATGGTGCTTTACTAGAAGCCAACCATGTCTTGTAATCGGTAAGACATGATACGAGGTACGCACGTGTTCGGATAGTCCGACGACCGGATTTACTGCCAACATATCAAGGGATCTCATGGGTCGCTTCCCGAAGATTCACCGATGATGTTTGACTCGAACAGAATTAATTTGGGATTAATTATGAGAGAGAGAAAATTATTCTAGGATTAATTACGACAATAATTTATCTGGGATAAAATTCGATAAGAAGAGAGAGAACGATTAATTTTGAATTAATCGATTAAATAATATATTCGATATATTAATTGAAATTAGATTTCGATGCGAAATTAAAATTGGATTTTAATTCGGGCGAACGAATTAATTTAGAATTAATTCGCGAGCGACTTTCGTAATAATTTTGCGAGGCACTATTATTTAATTAAATTGGATTTAATTACGTCCCGACGGAAAATTTGTTTAATCGGATTAAGCGAACCCGAGCCCGAAGTGTGTGGAGCAAGCCACTTGAATTTTGAATTAAAGTGGGTCCCACCAACTTACATCACATGTCTATCAAGTGTCAACTTGAGTGATGGAAGTGGTTGGAGGTATTAAATGCATTTTTCCCTCCAACACTTTGTTTTTGCTTTTGGTAAAGCATATACCAACTTTAAGGGTTTGACTTTCATAAGTTGTAATTGTTTTAGAAACCAAAATTACCAAAAACACAAAATCCTCTCTTCTCTCCTCCCATTGTCGTGACCTCTCCCTATTGGTTTGGAAATTTTGTTTCAAAATTTCTTCATTGCTAGCACATTAAAGAGTCTACAAAGGTGATAGGAAAACTATCATCTTGAGTTTGGAACTCAAAGATCAAGCTTGGAGCTAAACCATTCATACAAAGGAGAGCTTAGAGCACTACACAAAGGTTGGAAATTTTTATTATCTACACATCCAATAACCGATCAAAGTAAGTATCTTTTTGGCAATTTACTTTGATTATTCACACATGTTTATGCTTAATAGATCATTGGCATGTTCTAGGAGAACCCAACAATGGTATCAGAGACAACAATGGTTCATAAACTTTATTTTGGGGATTTTGTGATTTGAGCATGATATCTTCAAATTGAATGTTTGGTTATGCTTAGATTATGATAACTTAGAGTTATGCATGATTAATTTTGAGAAAATTTGATTAGTTTAATTTTCCCCAAATTAGATGCCATGGCTGAATTTAATGGACCTTAGAAGCTCATTGTGATTTTTGATTTTTAGACCATTGGATGTGTTTAAATGCATGAGATATATTGATTTGTGATTTAATTGGATTGAAATCAAAATTGTATATAAAAATGCCTAATTACCGTAAGCTATGTAAGCATGGAATGAGTTGATTTTGTTTTAATTGTGTTGGACATGAATTGAAAATGATAAAGCATGATTAATTAATTAAATTGGTGTTTTGGAAATGTTAATTTAACTAATTAATTAAGGCTATACACTTTAATTGATATTTGGAATATTGTAATTTAATAAATTAGTCTTTAATTTGGAATTGGGCTAATGTTGTTATATTTGGGCCTTATGGACTTGGTTGGGCCAAGTTGGTTTAGGACAATTGGATTGGATCCAAATTGGGCCTAAAACCATTCCATAAAGTCCAAATATAATAAATGGGCCTTTAAATAATTTATTGGGCCTAATGGGCAAAAATTAATTTTATGGCAAATGGTGATTCCTTATTGGGCTTTGGTTGCCAAAGTCCATGCCTTGAGAATTAATTAAAAGCCCATTGGACTTTAATTAAATTGACATTGGATGTTAATTGGGCCTTTGAGACCCATTAAGGTTTGATTTATAATATAAGTCTAAAAGGCACATTAATAAAGTGTAATTATTTAATTTGGAATTAAATACAAATTAGTATTGAATACAAATTAAATTGGATTTAAAATTGTAGTTCGATATAATTCAAGAATACGCACTTTGAGTACTTATTCTTAAACGAGTTGGACTCGTGCAAATCAAATCGTTGTTTGAACATTGGATGATCACTTAATTCAAAGATTAATTAATTTGATTAGATTGATTGAATAACATGCTTTGTGTGGATACATGGATGTATTGTATGAATAATGTATATCAGATGGATATTAGATGGGTGAGGGTAATTTTGGAAATTATTGTAATAAATTTAGAATTTATTAAAATGGACCTGCGTGTCCAGCCTTTATCTATTGACTCTTTGTAATTCTCTTCTCACCAATTCCCCTCAATGTAAATGAGGTTTCTTTATTGTATTATGTAATTGGGTAGAAGTTAGAATAGTGCTAGCCGGGGAGAGGAAATTGAGAGATTTGTTTTAGGAACAATTTGTTAAATATCCATCCACATATCATTTTTATTTATTTCGCGCCTTATTATGCTTTTAGAATGCATGCTTAAGGGTGTATGATGAGACCTAATTAAAGATAATAAATTTGTTACCAATTTACGCGAAAAACCCTCAACAAAATATTAAGCGTTTTCCTTCCATTGAGTGGTTTTCTCTCAAGATCCAAGATTAGCATTGGTTTGTTGGCCAAAGTCAAGATCAATGTCCATCGTGGATGTGTTTGAACCATGAAAGCTTTGTTCCATATCGCATGTCTTGGGCAAGTTATGATTTGTTGGCCAAAGTCAAGGTCATTTCTTGTTCATCGACATGGATTACGAAGCTTTCCAAAGTCAACGGGTCCCGCTTAACTGGAACCATTAAGCTTGTTGAGCCAAATCCAAGGCTTTGTTGATTCAGAGGAAAAGGTTAGGAAAATATATTGGATATATTGGCATATATATTGTATATATGTTTCGGACTTGGAGGTCCACTACCGGATCTAGGAGTTGGATGAGATCCAATTGATCTTAGAGATCTATCTAGTTAAATATCATACAGCTTGTTGGCCAAATTCAAGGTTGTGTGTTATTTAACAGGATCCTAGCCCACTAGGAAACTAGGTTTCCCGAATAGTCTACAGAGGGTTAGAGGCTCTCCGAAAAATAGTGGGATGCCAGTATTGAATTTGCAGTTTCATTCAAATACTTGGCATTACACGCTTTCAAATTATTTCTTCATTTTATGTATTTATTAGTTGGACTAATATTTTATTACTTTCTTGTAACAGTTGGAATGTACCCAAAAATCGTTAATTGAATAGTTAGACTATTGCAATTAAGATGGCTGGAAAGATCGGGGTTAGAGACATTATCATGGGAGAAAATGTCTTTAATGGTGCGAACTTTCCTGACTGGGATATGAACCTCAGGATTGTCTTGTGGGCTGAGAGAATGCTCTATACGATAGAGAGACCTCTCGGGCCTAAGCCCGGAAATGAGCAGCCGCTTGAGCTTGAGCTTTGGAAGACTCATAGCGATGACAACTCAACTGCTCAATCTGTCATGCTTGCTGCAATGACCCCGCAATTTCGTCGTCAGAATAAGGGATTGGATCCCTATGAGATGATTATGAAATTAAGGGACATTCACCGATCTAACCTTAGATCGCAGAAGTATGAGTTGCAGAAGAAGCTCTTTCGCTCTCGCATGTCAGAGGGTACATCTATTGAGCACCATGTGTCACAGATGATTGCTGATATGGAATAGCTGGGACAGCTAGGCATAGTCTTCGAGGCTGAGACTTCTATAGATTTGATCTTACAGTCTCTTCTTGACAGCTGGAGCGGGTTCATCATGAACTACAATATGTTGAACCAATAAGACACTCTTGGAGAGTTAATGTCAATGCCTATAGTGTGGTAAATGGGGTCACTGGAAGCGTGACTGTCGTGAGTACAAGGCGCACATGAAGGAAATCAAAGCGGGCAAGACACCGGCTTCATGTATGTTTGTTATAGAAATAAACATGTCTACTTCTAGTTTTAAAAATTGGATTTTTGATTCTGGTTGTGGTACTCATATATGTAATGATGTGCAGGATCTGTAGATTAGCAGGAGACTGGCTTCAGGAGAGATAGACCTTCGAGTTGGAAATGGGACTAGAGTCGCCGTTTTGGCAGTTGGGACCTATATTTTGGAACTGCCCTCAGGGCATGTACTTACATTATCAGACTGATATTATGTACCTAGTTTGACTAGAAATATTATTTCTCTATCTTTTTTAGCCCAATGTGGGTATACTTTTGTATTCATAAACACATGGTGTTTTGTGTATAAAAATGATATTGAGATATGTAGTGCTGATGTGAATATGGTCTTTATATTTTGAATATAAATCAATCTCAAACATATAATGTAACAAACAAAAGGCTTAAATTAAGTAACAAAGATGAAACTTATATGTGGCATTGTCGTCTAGGACACATTAACAAGACTCGCATATCCACACTTTCGAAGAGTGGGTACTTGGACGGATTTAATCCAAATTCATATGACATCTGCGAATCTTGTTTATTAGGCAAAATGCCTAACACACCTTTTAGCGGTAAATATGCACGTGCCACCGAACTGTTAGCCCTCGTTCATAGTGACGTATGTGGGCCCATGTCTAGCCAGGCTAGAGGTGGATATGAATTCTTCGTAACCTTTACGGATGATGCATCACGTTATGGTTATGTGTATCTTATGAAACACAAGTCGGAAACCTTTGAGAAATTCAAAGAGTTTCGACACGAAGTAGAAAAACAGACCGGAAAAAGTATTAAAACATTACGGTCGGACCGTGGTGGAGAATACTTGAGCAATGAGTTTCTCGATTACTTGAAAGAGTATGGTATTCTTTCACAGTGGACTCCTCCCTGAACACCTCAATTAAACGGTGTGTCCGAATGGAGAAACCAAACTTTGTTGGACGTGGTAAGGTCTATGATGAGTCGCACTAAGCTACCAATTTCCTTATGGGGATATGCATTGAACAATGCAATACTTATTTTGAATAAGGTTCCGTCAAAGTCTGTTCAATAGACTCCATATGAAATATGGACAGGAAAGAAACTGGGTTTCTCATTCTTAATGATTTGGGGTTGCTGGGCATACGTTAAACGTTTGGATGGTACCAAATTAGAACCCAAATCGGATAAGTGCCTATTTGTAGTTATCCTAGGGAAACCAAAGGATATTACTTCTACAACCCACAAGAGAACAAAGTATTTGTTGCTCTACATGCGATTTTCCTCGAAAAGGAATTCCTAAATGCAGTGGTAAGTGGGAGGAAAGTAGAACTCGATGAAAATCAGAGTGATACTTTTCCTGGCACTGATTCCTTAACGAACATGAACAGTTCATCAGGGATGAGACTATACCACAATCTTCTAATACACAAGAACCACATAGGTCGGAGAGAGTCATAAAACAACCTGAGAGGTATGGGTTTCTGATCTCACCTCATGTGGATTAATCTTATTGAGGAAGACGAACTGGCTACGTATGAGGAAGCGATACAGATATCGACTCCGCTTTATGGCAAGAGACCATGAAGTCCGAAATGGATTCCATGTACACCAACCAAGTTTGGACACTGGTTGATGCACTAGAAGGCGTAAAGCCTATTGGTTGCAAATGGGTCTTCAAGAAGAAGACCGACATGGATGGCAATATACAAACATACAAAGTTAGGCTTGTAGCGAAAGGGTATCGTCAACGACATGGTGTCGATTATGACGAAAATTTTTCACCTGTTGCCATGATTAAATCCATTCGGATAATGCTTGCTATTGCTGCATATTTCGATTATGAAATGGCAGATGGACGTCAGAACCGCTTTCCTTAACTGAAATCTTTTGGAGGATGTTTATATGCAACAGCCTGACGGTTTTGTCATACCAAGACGTGCAAACAAGGTTTGTAAGTTAAATCGATCCATTTATGGATTGAAACAAGCATCGCGTTCTTGGAACCAACATTTTGATGAGATCATAAAAGAATATATTTTCGTTCAAAACGAAGATGATCCTGTGTATATAAGAAGGTTAGTGGGAGCGCACTGACATTCATTGTCCTTTACGTTGATGATGTATTGCTTATTGGCAATGACATTCCCATGCTATAATCGGTGAAAGCTTGGCTTTCATTAAAATTCTCCATGAAGATCTGGGAGAAGCAACCTTTATTCTAGGAATAAAGATCTACCGTGATAGATCTAGAAAGCTGCTTGGACTCTCCCAGAGCACATATATTGACAAAGTGTTGAAGAGATTCAACATGGAACATTCTAAGAGGGGATTGTTGCCAGTATCACATGGCGTCATTCTATTTAAGGACATGTGTCCTAAAACTCAAGATGAGAGGGATAATATGAGTCGGATCTCATTCGCTTCTGCAGTCGGATCGATCATGTACGCCATGATATGTACGCGACCTGATGTATCGTATGTTTTGAGCATGTGTAGTCGCTATCAGGCCGATCCAGGTGATGGTCACTCGGTTGCGGTTAAGAACATCCTTAAGTATCTTAGACGAACTATGGATGTTTTCTTAATCTATGGAGATTGAGAACTTGAGGTAACTGGGTTTACCGATGCAAGTTTCCAAACTGATAAAGACAACTGTAAGTCGCAATCTGGGTACATATTTTGTTTGAACAACGGAGCAGTAAGCTGGAAATCTTCTAAGCAAGAGACTGTTGCCGACTCAACAACAGAAACATAATATATTGATGCAGCTGAAGCAGAAAAATAGGCAGTTTGGATCCGTAAATTCCTAATTGGATTAGGAGTAGTTCCATTAGCAGCTGAGCATGTTCCATTGTATTGTGACAATAACGGGGCTATAGCGCAGACTAAGGAACTGCGGTCTCATCAACGATCCAAGCATGTACTTCGACGTTTCCATCTGATTCGTGAGATCATACATCGTGGCGATGTGAAGATCGAGAAGGTCGCATTAGATGATAACATTGCAGATCCGCTGACGAAGGCTATTTCTCAGCAAAATTTTTAGCGACATGTACATAGTTCAGGTGTTAGATACTTGAGTGACTGGCTATAGGCCAAGTGGGAGATTGTTGGACATTATGACCCATAATGTCACTATTTGTAAAAGACATTGTGGTTTTTTGTACAAATTAACTACGTGACAAGGGAAAATGTTATTTTATCATTTTGTAATTAGATACTTGAATATATAAATGATAAAAGTCCTTATGATTAGTTCCAGATTATAAGATATGAGACAGTATCAATCCATGAGGTTTAATCATTAAATATCCCTAGTCGTAGTATTATCGAGACTGGACATCGATAATGCGGAATAGACTAGTATTGCACTTGTGCGCGTTATGGAAGCATAACGACATAGTTATCATAGGGGTGGCAAAACGAATCAACGAATCGATTCGTGATGAATTCTAAACGAATCGAATTGTAATGCACTAAATTCGAATTCGATTCGTTTATTAAACGAATCCTGATATTAGGATTCAGATTCGATTCGTTTAATAAACGAATATTCGTATTCGATTCGTTTATTCGTTTATATAAATCAAATGAATCGAATCGAATCAAATTTATTATTCGTTTACTATTCGCATCTGATTCGTTTACTATTTGCATCTGATTCGTTTATAAAATTATATTATTGAGTTAATTTTTTCAAAAAAAAAAATTATTTTACTACAAATCGATTTAATCAAAGATTAAGCATTGAAGATAATTTCTCCATTTACTATGACTTGGAAATTTTTTTATACTCTAATCTGCCTACAATCGATCCATGAAAACGGCATCATGACCATTAGATTTTATGATTTTCTTCAATAAAAGAATCAAAATTGCTATAGTAAGCCCCACAGCAGCCATTGTGAACAAGCGATCATCAGTATGTTTTTGAACCCTAGTCTCTGGTTTTCGCTGAAGCTGAAATCTAGACCCATTGGCAGGAACCACTCTCGATGTTCCAACTACCACTGTGTGCTGTGTTGACAGGAACCTTCTCTTGAACTTCTTCAATAATCCTATCACCAGCAGGAGCTGTGATGCCTTTGATTTTATGCACCAAATCAAATTTTTTTCCAAAATTTTTTACTGGTGTACGCAGAAAAGTACAAAAAAAATAAATTAAGATTCTGAAAATACAAAAAAAGAAATAATCAATTATTTTCTTTCATCTTAGAAGTGAAGAACATGAAGAATCTTACCAGTATAATGATGAGTTGATAACCCTCTTGAAGATGAAGCACGCCCAGCAAATGATTTCAGATTTGAGAGTTTTAGGTTTGTAATTAGTTTGATGAATTGATTGAGAGAGGCGGCTAGAAATATTTTATGAAGTTTAGGTTTAGATTTTAGGTTAAACGCAGATAATTACTAAAATATCCTTAGTGTTAAACACATATTCGAAAAATTTAAGGGTAAATTTAAATAAAATTAAACGGGTACTAAACGAATTCGATTCGGATTCGATTCGTTTATGATTCGTTTAATAAACGAATCCTAAACGAATAAACGAATTGAGGAACTCAAATTCGGATTCGATTCGTTTAATGAACGAATCGAATCGAATTGACCCCATTTATTAACGAATCCATTTTTCCAAACCCGTATTCGCTTTAAAGCGAATCGAATCGAACGAATAAACGAATCCTGACCCAATTGCCACCCCTAAGTTATCATATATTTAAGCATTGGATACTTATGCAGTGTGATATGAGGTTGTGTTTACCGATGGTACTGGAACAGCTTCGCTCTGGATAGACCTCTCGGAATCCCATTGGTAGTCTGACTATGTGTCTATGGGAATCCGAATCAGGGTAGGTGTATTTGATCTTAACCTAAGACTTGCATCGCTAATACTTGCAACAATCAATACACTTTGGTTTTGGTCGTCCGGGGCTTTAACAGGTTTTGTGTACGCCTCTTCTGGGTTTATTGAGAATCGTAGTGTATTGGGTGTGATGTCAAGATGGAAGTATCACTTCAGTCATATGGAGATGATGATCACGCATGGATACATAACTATTACTCTATTATGTTGTAACTATCGAGATAATATGACAAGGTCATGATTATCTGATTAAATAGACTAGTTGCTTGTGATCTGATATATGCTTCGTACGGGGCAAACACTATTCCAGCCTCAGGCCTTGCATGTGACATCCGATACTGGATCGTTATACGCAATACTTCGTATACTATGCCTGACAAAGATTATATATTCCTTAAAAGAATATTTCTGGAGAATTTGGTAGGCATGACGCTTTGCTAGAAGCCAATCATGTCTTGTAAATCGGTAAGAACATGGTAAGGTACGCACGTGTTCGGATAGTCCGATGACTAGATTTACTGCCAACATATCCAGGGATCTCATGGGTCGCTTCCCAAATTCATCGATGACGTTTGACTCGAAACAAATTAATCTGGGATTAATTATGAGAGAGAGAAAATTAATTTAGGATTAATTACAGTAGAATTTATCTGGGATAAAATTCGATAAGAAGAGAGAGAACGATCGATTATATAATATATTCGATATATTAATTGAAATTAGATTTGGACATGAAATTAAAATTGGATTTTAATTCGGCGAACGAATTAATTTAGAATTAATTCGCGAGCGACTTTCGTAATAATTTTGCGAGGCACTATTATTTAATTAAATTGGAT